>CM023103.1:34837561-34967802 GCA_013103745.1 Gardenia jasminoides
CTGTTATGCTTCCGTTCCAGTTACATATTACTAAACATCAAACATTCTTGAGACTAGGGTGAATCACACACCACCCAAATGCAAAGAAACATGATACAAGTGAAATAGTAAACAATAATTCATTCATCGTAATATAGCGATGTGTAGGGGAGTGATTACCTGGAAAAAAACCAAAAAGAAAAAAAAAGAAAAAAAAGAATGCAATAAAACATCAAATGTGATATATAAAGAAAGTTAGAAAAAGAAATAATCAACTAAATCAAATTATCGGACCCTCCTGGGAAAATCCCGATTAAACCAAAAGTACATCACCTATTTTTTGTCAAATGTGTGGAAAAGGGAAAGATTTGATTTTTTGAAAAAAAGAAAGGAAAGGGGTCATGGGACTATAAAATCACGGCGGTTTGGACCCAAAACAAAGAGATCTAGAAAAGAGTTTTTTAGAAAAGTTTGGAGTCGCCATTTGGTATGGAGTTTGAGTGTAAATCACTAAAAGATTTAAGTAATGAAAATAAACAAAGAAAACCCTTTTTAGGCGACTCAGGTTTTTGAAAACTAGAAAAAAAAGGTTAGGGGTCCGCAGTTGAAAGAGGGAAGGCAAAGATTGATGTTATTTCGTTTCTAGGCACCACTTCTAACCTAGCAAAGCTAGTTGCAAGATTTGGTTAAAAATTTCTAATTCTAACTTTAAATTTATCATTTGGATGTTATCTATATGGATGCAAAAGCTAAGACCTAATGTTGGATCGAGAGGGCAAAATGTCTCTTGAGGGTTTGATTGGAATTGACCACATTGGTTGTGTCATCCAAATTTGATCCTCTCGAGGAGTCCGCGAAAAATGCAAATGATGAGACTGAACAAACAAGAAAATAGGGTTTTCAAAATGCAATTCTTATATCAAGGAAAATGAAATTGGATTTTTGAAAGATCAATTTTAAGTGCAAAGAGGAACTTGAATTTTAAAAGATCACGATTTTAAGAAAAAATGACTTTGATTGATCAATTGCTAAAACATGAAGAAGAAACTTGATTTTTTTTAAGAAGAATAATGCACGTATGTATGTACTAGGAGGATAATGCAACATAATGGGTGGGGACTAAATTCATTGACTTTAATCTTCCTTTTCATAGAAGGAAATAAAAGCGTGCTAAAAGCTGGAAGCCATACTAAACTCTTTTACTATTCAAAGGGTAATGCCTTAAATGCACTAATCTAATAAAAGAAAACTAAATGAGATGTTTACATATCACGGGATGGGAGAATAATGACAAAAATGGAAAAACTCTAAAGTGAAAAGTGTGTGAAATTTGTATCTAATGCATGAGCGGCATTTTAAGGTCTAGCATTGGACTAGCCCTAGTCAAAAGGTTCTCACTAACATTGGATTGGTGAAATCGAAAGGAAGAGAACCACAACTAAGCGTTGGACTAGTGTGGTGACGTCAATACATTTACAATAAACATGAGACATGATAGTAAAGCAAGGTAAACACATAAAACCGTAAACACATAACACATAGGCATAATATCTAAATGCAAGACCCTAGGAAAGCAAAGTAAACACATAATCATGCAAGCATGCAAAATAAACATATAAAACCTAATTATTACATTGGGGGACCTAAATACATTCTAAGGGAAAAATTGGATAATAATCCTGTACATCTTCTAGAATAAATACACTTTTGCCAAAATTAAACCTATCTATTACAACTTGGCATCCAAGGACCACTCAAGCGATTTACTCAAAATTAAATAACATAAATAAAGACTAGACATGAATAAAGCAAGGAAAACTTAATTTAAAATATGCAAAATCATGCAAAACACATAATAAGCACATAATAGGGGAAGGAGTTACCATCCCTTTGATGTGATGCCTTAGTGAATCCTTGAATGGGGAATGATTATCTAAGACTCAATGTCTAACAAAAAGGATCAAGGTGCAATTTAAGGAAAAATCAATCAAAATACAAGAGGGGTATCTAAGCAGATTACAACAACGAGATAATACTAGGAAATAGGTAAGATTACGGAAAAGAGTAGGAAATATCAGATCTGAGAAGCGAGAGTTATGCGGAGTAAAGCGGGTGCGAGCAGCATAACCACAGTCCAGCGTTACAAGCAAAATCAAAACCGAGGAAGCCCTTGGAAAGCGGGACTCGGCAGTAACAGTCGTCGCCAATCTTCAAATATCAAGAGGCTTCAGTTTTGGAACAATAGCTAAAAGCGAAACTATTCAGAGGCAAGGGGATCCATTCAAAGCATCAAACATCATCATTGAGATCATGATCAAAACAAGCTAAACCCACAAAGATCAAATCATAAGCATTAGCATCATCAATGGACAACAAGGGGAAGGAAAAGAAGCAGGGGTTAAGCGAGTTATTTACGGGCGGCTGCGTAACCTTGCGTTCTTCACATCTTCCGTATTCAAACAAGCCTTGAACGTCGCGAAGTAGTCCATGAGGTCAGCGTTTCTTCACAACTTCAAACATTCAAGAGGAGCGGACCGTTCGCATCGATGTCAGCGCAAGTGAGTCGGTTCTTCACATCTTAAACGTGAAGAACATTTTTCCAGAAATTTCGGGGAATCACAACGACATAATCCAGAAACATCAAACGTCGATTTAAATGTAAAACAAATCTACTAGCCTACAAGGCTATAAACACAACATGCTCATATAACAAGCGATAATCATCATCAAATATCACAAACTAAAAGAAAAACTATTCAAGAACTTGGTTCCACCAAAGGTCCAAATTAATTTCACGATCAAAAATGGTAAATAAAAGTGAAGGATGTTACACGAATGGAGCTTGAGATCTAAGCGAAGGAGGAGCCGAGTTCCAAGATGATCTTCCCAAGAGCAAACCCTAGCTTTTCCTTTCTTCTCTTTCTTTTTTCTCTCTCCAATTCCAACCGTTTTCTTGCTTTTCTCTCTCAAAGCTCTCTAGTACCCTCTTTCTCTCCAGTTTCCAATCTCTCTTTGTTAAACCTAATCTAGGCTATTTATAGCCACCAAACCTAGAACTAAGGGTTTTGATGTTCTTGGAATGAGGTGAGCTAATTTTAAGCGTTAGATGAGTTGTTAGGGATTAGGGGTGAGTTGGGAATGTTTAAATAGGTTTCTTATCGTTCGGCGTGAAAATTACGGTTGGAAAAGGATGATCAGAGTTGCGGAAAATCAGCGTCATTTTTTTAAACACGATCAAGTTCTGCAGCGGATTTATGAACTTATCCATCTTGGTCCGTTTTTTGACTTTCTCTTTTTTTTTTTGGTTGAAACCTACAAAAAGAGAAAAATCGTTAAAATTTAAAATAAATAACTAAACATTATGAGATAAAACATGGGAAAACAAATGAAATAGTCAAAATTTGGTTTGTCTCACGGTATAATAGGGGATTAGCATGCAAGTGATAGAAAGATCCTACAACGAGAAAATATGTATGAAATGGCATGGATGTGTCACACATGTGAATCTGGCGCATGTGCGAAACCACAGGGGTCTAGCATTAGACTAGCCACTTTTCTCACATCCTGACTAGCGTTGGACTAGATGTGAAAATGGAGGTAACCACAACTAGCGTTGGACTAGTGTAGTGGCGTCATACATTGTTCAAAATAAAACTCATAAAGCATAAAAATAAATAAACACATAAAACAGCGTAGAGGCATGCTTAACCACGTAAGCGTGATATCCAGATCACGAAATCTAAGAAAGCGGGTAAAATACATATGCCATAAAACACACAAACGTATATTACATTGGGGATCCTAGCTACAATCTAAGCGGGGAAAATGTAGGGAATATAAACCTATCGAACCTATCTATTACATTTTCTATTTAATTTACAATATTTGCAATTAAAACCTATCAATGACAATTTGGGTCATTGAGGTACGGCACAAATAATTACATGGCAGGTTACATAAATTAATAAAATTCAAAAATGAATAAATAAATAAATAAAATAAAGAAAAAAACAAATAAAGGAATACAACATTATAGAAAATAGAATAAAGAAACATGTAGCATGTATGAGCACATTGAATCACATAGAAGCACGTAATTGGAATTTAAAGGTTGCTCAGTTCTCTAACAGAATAAGGACTTCGATAAGTAGAGCCGAAACCACTCATCACTCCACGGTCGATAAGAGGTCCAACAATTTATTTGACAATTAATCATAGAGCGTCAAAATTGTGAGTTCATTAATGAAACTCAACTAATTTAAAACAAGTATCTTCTTAAAATAAATTAAACTATATTAACACGTTAAAAAAATGGAAAAGATTTCCAAGATTTTTAAAATCAAATTAAATTACCTGTAGAGAAGCAAATAAACAATTGAGAAGAGGAAACACTCATGGTACGAAGTCAACATTATATTAGGGTTCGATTGAAATATTTAAAACTTTTGGGGTGGATAGGGTGCAAAGATTAGAGGTCAAAATTAGATAAGAGAAATAAAGGTTAGGGGTCAAAATGTAATTAAAATAGGGACCCTAAGTGAAAGAAATTAAAGTTTTAGGGTCAAAGTGAAATTAATTAAATCGAGGACAATGTATAAATTATTTTAAATGGACGAAGAGATGGGTTAGGGAATTTTGCCAAAATTTGGGCACCTCACTTCGACAAATAGAAATCTGGGGTTTTTTAGTGAGAAACAATACAAACAAGTCTAAACCAAATAAGCGAAAAGCAAATATAGACCAGAAATAAAACCAAACAAAGTCCATTAAAACCAAATAAAAATTAAACGCAAATTAAATTACAAAAAAGCCCAAGCGAAAATAACAAAACCAATCAAAAGCCCTAAACAAATAACACAAGACTGACCTCTTTTTCCTTTCAACTACTTTCTTCTTCTTCTTCTCCGACCAAACCGACCAAGTAGCCAATGATAATGGCCTTCGCCCGCCTTGCTGCGTCGATACCGATCGCCGTCGAACTTCCGGTCCATAATTTTCAAAAATATACACCTCCCATCTGATTTTTGGCATTAGAATTCATTTCTATATTTAGTTTTACCAAAACATGCACCAAAATTGCCAAACATGTAATTTACAACCCATTTAAAATTTTTTTCAAAAAAGCTCAAATCTAAGCTCTAAATTTCATAAAATTTATGTCTAAGCAGTTCTTGTGAATTCTATAATACAACTAAGATTTCAATTTGACCAAGAATCAAATCGGTTCTTTATCAAAACATTTTATCAAACATACAAGACATTATATAAACTCATTTATTTCTACCTTTAAAACTAACATAAACAAATAAAAAATTCAAAGCGAAACAAATGAGTCATTTTATCAAAGCATTGAAGTCCGGCATTGGCATATGAATGTCGAGAAATGAAGAAAGAAAAAAAATCATGAAACATGCTTTTCATGGCAGGAATTTCTAAAGGAGAAGTTTGAGAGGCCCCCTGTCTGTTGCAAAGGTTTTGTGTGACTTTATGGCTTTGATTCTTGATGGAAACTTGACGATAGCAGTAGCTCCTCTTTGTCTTCTTTTTTTCATTTTCTGCTTCTCCTTTTTTTTTTGTTTTTCATGTGTGTGTGTGTGTGTAGTGGGGGCAGCCGTGTGTGTGTTATATGCTTGTGTCTTTATGTCTTGCGGTGAGTGAGGGAGAGAAAATAGAGGGAAATTTGGAGGGGAATTGGGGAGTGGGTGTTTTCTTGTGTAAGAAATTTTGTGAGTTATTGTGTGCTTGTGTCTTGCGTGTGTGTATGTTAATTTGAAAGTGTCCGGAGGATTGGGGAGTGGGTGAATTTTTTTTGTCGAGATTTTCATGTGGTTGAGGAGTGAACCCAGAGATGGGGAAGAATTGGGGAGTAGGTAAAAAAAAATCTTTGGTGATGTGATTTTTCTTCCTTTTCTTTTTTTTTTTTGACAAGAGAAGAAAATAAAAACAAAAGTATAAAATAAAATAAAAAGAGAATAAAATAAAATGAAAATAAAATGAGAAAATACTAATATTTTGAAGTTTCAAATTATTTTCCACTAATTATTTTGATTGATTTTCTTTTCTTGAATTTTTTGACTCTTTTTTTTTGAACCCTTAAATAAGGAAAATAAATTCATATTAAATGTAGAAAAATAAATGATCAATTAAATTAATAAAACTCAAGGAAAACAATAAAACTAGCAAAAATTTGGTGTCTACAATTCCTTTATCCCTCTGAGACTAAGCGGTGGCATATGTCTCCCACCCATTGTGTCCCACAGTGCTTGCAGTACCCGTAATGCACTCCGACCATCGGACGATTTCCCCACTCGTGAAATCTCCATACTTGGAGATGTAATTCCCAAAACGTGGATGAATTTCTATAGCCCACAATATGCGTTGGGATGACAAGAGAGAAAGGGAAGGTCAAGAATCTGGGCTACGGTTGTCGTTAAATTTGCGAGGAGAAGCTGCAGTAATGGGGTCTGGGGGCTGTTTCTCCGGGAGGAGAAATCGAGGGAGCGCTTCTCGCTTATGTGATTGTGCATCTAGGATATGTGAGGAAGATGTTCTGTAGCGTTGGGGAAGGAAAATCGAGAAGGAGATGCAGGCAGTGATTATAGCAACGGGAACTACCTTTGTTAACAATGGAGTGAAAAAAGTATCGTTATATTGGGTATATTGGGTTAAATAGTAACCACAGTGGCCTCCGGCGTCTTATATAATATTACTAAAGGCTTCGGGAGGTCAAGTATTGGACGGCTGAATTGAAAGATGGAGAGTGAACCCAAAGGAATGTGGGATGGGTTAAGATCAGGTCGGGGCAAGTGATTGAATGGCCACTTGCTGACGCGTGCGTTAGGCACGCATTGGGCATGCAGCTAGATTTATGTCGTACAACGGCGGTACTTGTGACTGAGTTCTGTTGTGAGCCACGTCCCACGTGGCCCTATCCCCCACCATGCCGACAAGGCATGGTGGCCGACAAAAGTGCTGCCAGGTGGCAATATGCCATTCGCCCTCAAAGACATGTGGGCCATGTCCACTAGCTAATGCTAGGCAATAGTCGTAATGAGTGTTTCAAATTTGAATGTGGACGAAGCGGTCTTTGAAGACCTTTGTATACCATTGTAAAGCGCTCATTATTGAGACCGCGTGTTGTGGTAAAGACCACCTAAAAGAGTGTGTGTCCAGGAAGATATTGCTGTATAAGTAAAGCGTTATTAGGTCAAATTGGATGGTGAGAGAGAATAAGAAAGATATAGAGATAGAAGGGATTATATGAGACTTTTTTGAGTGTCTCGTGCTGCGAGAGATGGAATGGAGCTTCTAACTTTGTTATACGGGATACATGCATTTGTGAGTTTAGGACAGAAAGGTTCCATCGAGGGAGCCTCGGAGGAGAGCTCTTAGTCATGCGGACTGCCGGGATCAAGTGGGAGATCTTTGATGGAATGAGAGGAAGAAGAAGATGATCACGGTTGTATGGAATAATTCAAGCAGGAAGCATTGAGTGCTTTCGTTCTAGAAGAAATGGATCCCATATTGTAATAGTGTCGTAGAAAAATACATGTATATGTATATGCACGTGGTGCATAATATAAATCACTTTATTAATAAAGTGGGACCCATTACAACTCATCATGGAATTTAAGACACTCGTAGTGAAAAGTAATGGTATTACAGTTAATCCAAGACCTAACTAGCGCGCATACGAACGCACCTATTACGGTCATGCAATAATATCGTATTATTGATATAGCGCGGTACTAAGTCGCAGCGGCATTACTCACCGTATTAATGACATGCAGGGGTATCTGTGTACCTTGCGACAAGTCAGTCGATCCACGTTGCCTTGCACCGCAGGTGCCCTTAGTTTGGTCTTCGGAGGTTGTAATTTGGCATGTATTAACACCTGACCAAGCGGTGATGGGTGAAGTATGTAGAAAAGAAGAGGTATACGGAGTCCGGGGAATGCCTTCCGCCAGCGACATTCACGGGAAGCGAAATGTTCATCCCTACATCCATTCGCGTATGACATCCGGTAACATAACGAACCTGACTTAATCCTGCGACTTCCTCACGCTCGCCAGCTTTTAGACTTGCACAACTACGAAGGAAGAGAGGCTGATCGATGAAGCAGAATTCAACATTCTGTCTTGTCCAGTTGTATAGATCGGATCGATCTACGACACTTAAATGGTCATAATAAGAGAAATTTGGACCAGGATTGCAGAGCACGATTGAAGGAATTTCCCCTTTTACCCTCTTGAGTTTGGCATATTTACAATTGGATACTAAATTATGTTGGGCCCCAATGAATTCCTCCATGGAGTACTTGAGGAAGCGTGGATTGACATCATCAACGCGTTTACCAGCGTCGTCCGAATAGTGGAGCGAGGTCAATATGGCCAGCGTAGTAATAGTTATGGGCGTGGATTGGGTTTGACCCAAGTAGTCTTTCCGCTATTCTATTTGGGCCTTCAATTGTATGGATTTGAGGGCCTATACTTGGCACATTGCTCAGGGCCAGAATTACCTGACCTCTATGCCCAATTTGGGCAGTGTATTAAGGTTTTAGTCTGCCAACAAGTCTTCCGCATGCTCTATCGCCGACGCATAAGCTGACGTGCAAGTGCTTGAATATGCCTCTAAACGGTACGTACCGTTAACTCTCTCTCGCCACCATCATCGCATCTCCTTCCGCTTGATCCCATGCGATTATGAAGAGCTCTCCGGTTTCAGCTTGATGAACCTTTGGTCAGGAAGGCCTTTGCATCTAACAGCGTTGTATCGTGCAGTAAATAGCTAAGCTCCGTTCCATCTGACAGCATGACTTGTCGAAAAAATCCCATAAGTAATTCCTCTATTTGCCATCTCACCGTTCTTATTCTTTCTCTTTACCTGATCCATTTATGAACTTGACGGGCTTTACTTATCTGACAAAGAATATCTTCCGGACAAACACTCTTTAGATGGGTCCAGCCCGACGTCGTCACGATATAGCACAAGTGTATTAATACGAGCTTCTCGGTATTACCTCTGATTGCATGATCTTTACGCTCATCCAGATCATTCAAATTTTGAAGCACTCATTGCCCTTGCTTTTGCTGATGCCAGGTGGACATACCCATGTCGTCCTTGACAGTGCCAATGGTCATCGCACTTAGCAACACTTTTAGTCGGCTCATCGCCTTGTCCGGCATGGTGAGGTATGGGGATCATTAGCCTACACTAACTCAGTGAGCTTCGACCTGAGTGGCATCCACGCCATCAGAACCGACAAATTGTACTAATCGATAGATGTATTCAGTTACTGCGTGCGTTATTACTGGCGGGACTTCAACTGAGCAGTCTTGGACCGTCCACGGTTGGTTCCTTTGGGTTCCTCTCCATCTTTCAATCCTCATTGGAGGCCACTGAGAGTTACTATTTAGATTTACCCAATATATCCAATATAGCGATACTTTTTCGGCACCTATTGCTACGGTGGTACCTATTGCTACAAATGGTCGTATGTTCTAGACCTCCTGCTTACGTTCTTCCTCAACTCGAAGAACATCTTCCTCACATATCTAGATGCGGTCACAGGAGGAGACCCTCGATTCTCGGTGAAGCGATTCGATTCTTAGATTATCGTGGCGTTGCTGCGGGCGCTGCGAGACGAACACCGCGTCTCCCACTTTGCTACGGTTCTCGGCAAGTTTGGAAATCACGGTAACGGCGAGAGGTTCTTCGACCTTTCTCTCTTTCATCCCAGCGTGTGCGAAAAAATTACCATCCATGGTTAGTTAGGATTACATCTCAAGTATGGAGATTTCCGAGAGTGGGACCGGTTCCGATGGAGTGACGAGAACATGGGGATGAGGTATATGCATTGCGCTAGTCTCGAAGGATAAAGAATAACTTCAGACATCATCAAGAAGGCGATCCTCGATCCTGTCATACATTATGTATAAATCGGATGTCAGCAATCTGATTGCATATTCACGCCGCCATCGATCCATTACCGCGATCACTAGCCCAATGGAGTTGGATAATTTATGGGCGACAATTAGGCCACATGACCCATAATAATTAAAGGTCCAAGTTGAACAGGAAAGACTTGTTGGACCAAACCCAATCCTGGCTCAGCCTTTAACTTATTACGGCCGGCCCACCAGCGCGTCCACTTGGACGATGATGGCCTTGAATTCCATACAGCGTCCTACAGTTCTCAAGCATTGAAAGGAATTCATTGGGGCAGGAAACCATCCCTAGTGGCTAATTGTAAATATGCCAAACCCAGAAGGGTAAAAGGGGGAATTTCTTCAATCGCATTGTACCTTGTAATCACAATTAGAATTCCTCTACTGTGCTATGACTATTTAAGTGCCATAGATCGATCCAATCTATACAATTGGACAAAGGCAGAATGGGAGTTAACGATTCATTCGATCATTCTCTTGTACATTTTGCAAGTCCAAGAGGAGGAGTAGCAGGATGAAGGCGAAAGTTACACTACTGACGGATGTTGTGTTATACAGCAATGGATCGAGGATGACATTTAGTTCTCAATTAATGTGAGAGGGATGCTTCATCTCACTGGCTTCTAGAAGGATCCACTTCACTTTTCATATGGAGACCTCACCCAGTTGGTGGGGTGCTGTAATAATGCAAAATAACAACCTCCAAAGGCACCAGGCGAGAACGTGTGCAAGGGTCGAGGATGCGGGTTGTCATAAAGCTGCGGGATGTCTACGCAAATGCCATTATACAGTGCACACTAGTAATGCGCTACATCAATAATTATGGTATTATTAGTGTGATTGTAATAGAAGGAGCCTGTATGCAGTTAGTTATGTCTTGGATTAACTGTAATACCATTACTTTTCACTACGAGCAAACGACGTCGCATTTCTATAAAACGACACCGTCCAATTCACATCACATACAATCGGGGGTTCGTCTGTCTCATCCTCATTGAGTGCTAGGGCAACAATGACAATAAAAATTCCGGCCGATCACACCATCACTAGTTATTACAAGTTCAAGGTCTCCGAAGCACAGGTTTTTTCCGAAACGCAGATCATCAAGATCTCTTTCCAGACATTTACATCAAGTCTCTTACAACGAGTGCGGGAGCTCTCCTCTAACTGTCGATCAACTGCGAGATCCGTTCAATCCCAATTTGATTAGCGCGGGAGGCAAGGTACGCATGCTCATATCGACA
This sequence comes from Gardenia jasminoides, assembly GCA_013103745.1. NCBI lineage: Eukaryota > Viridiplantae > Streptophyta > Magnoliopsida > Gentianales > Rubiaceae > Gardenia > Gardenia jasminoides. The sequence continues at coordinate 34,848,732 of CM023103.1, forward strand.
AGCTGGCCTGGCGGCGGCATGTCGAAGCGGGGAAATACCGTCTTTCGGTGACGCAGATCATCCTTCACTATTACGGCACCTCCTACTCATCTCTGAATGATGACAAGTGCCCGTGGGTAGCCAAATACAAGTTGGAAGACTCCAACATCAATGTGGGGGTCAACTTCGGCAAGATCAAGGCCTATATGAATCTCTCGACATCCAAGATGCCGGATCTGCTTCTATTTCGGGCCCCGCGGCTGGATAATGTCGGATCGGTTCTCTGAACAGGATATAGATCTATGGCACTACAACTATGCGCCAAAACAGGTCTGTGTAGATCCGCCGACTGGACCAGTCTACGGCCCAATTCCTAATTGGGGGGGCATATTCTTATTTCAAACCCGTTCATCAATATTCAAATTGGGTCAAGCCCAAAACTTATGGACTTCGGATAGTGGATGCCAGACCATCTGCATAGCAAGTGGGCCTATAACGATAGCGTGGCTACCAGATGACGTCAAAAGCAAGTGGGCGAGGTTCAGCGTTGTCGAATCCATATCAACATGATGTTGGGTTCTAGGGCCCAAAATTGGGAAGGTGGGCTTTCAAATAAAAAGCCTCTAATATAGAGGCCCATTGGGCCAATTAGCGGCCTAATTGAAATTGTAATTTACAGTCCGCTGCGCTACCAAATATAATAAAGGGTTCATGTTCCCGTTATTTTATTACTCTCTTATTTTCTTCCACAAATTACACAGTTACATCCTTAATTGAGCAATTAATGTGCTTAATCGCACATTATCCTTTGTATTTACATCTAATGATGATACATCATCCTACAATTAATATTAGCAGTTATGTGCACGATATCCGGACTATATGCGGCATAAGTGCATTCTCAGCCACGTTTCGCATAGCTGGACTATCCGTTACAATTCCATAATCCTTAAATTTTGTCAGGAATTTATTCTTTCCAAATAGTGGGAGAAATCTATCAATCGATATACGACTTCCAACAATAGCATTTCGCACAACAATCTTCTTGCGCATAAGCACTCGAAATCTGGTAAGCATGTCTGATCGCACATGTAAGTCAACCTTTGACCGGTGGGTTCCACTGACCTCACCGAACACATCGGTGAATGTGGACTTCCGCTGATCACTGGGCTCACGATCCTGGACTATGAACCAGCCCAATATACCATCAGTTGGGCCTGACATTTCAACAGTGTTCCCGTCGTCCATATGAGTGATTCCTGGCTCTACCATAAGGGACCCATATAAATTGATGAAGCCCACCTTGCATTTATTACCGTACCTATTTTTTGGTCTCTGACTGAGGGATGGCATCGTCATGTAGTCGGAGTACACTGCATCAGGTCCGATTCCATCATCCGGATCGAATACCTAGTCTATAATACCTGTCTGTGCAAACTGTCTCTTCCTGCCTCGAGCAAACAGCCTTGATTTTCTTTCTATCATACTGCTAGAACCACCACCGGTGGGGCTGAACAGCAGCTTACGCCGCCATGCAGACTGGATCGCCGGCGTTCCTGGAGGAAGGTATCTCTTCACACTGTGACTTTCCATTTTCTGGCACAACAACAACCACAACAGTTCCCTTTCATCGATTTTTCTTCCATATATCACCGCGTACTCCTGTAGAGACTGTATGGCATTCAACTTTATGTCAATCAGCAACAGTTCTTCGTGAACAGTTGCACTGTGTGTTTCAACCTCTTTAAGACAGCAATAAGGATTGAAGCCCTGTTCATTCAAAATTCAAAATTTGAATTTTGTACGGCACATGTACAGTGCACCAATGTGACATCTTGTCACGTGTACTAATCCGTATCGTAGCCCACGGGGGGCCCGCTACACGGGCCATTCAATCTGCCCTACGGGCAGATCTTGACCGTCCATTCCTTTTGGGTTCACTCTCCATCTTCCAATCTCAGCCGTCCACGTGGCACCCCGAACGTCTTAGTAATATTATATAAGACGTTCGGGAGGCCACTAGGGGGTTACTATTTAGTGTACCCAATATACCCAATATAGTAATACTTTTTTCAGCACCTATTGTTACAGTGAGTACCCATTGCTACAGTCATCAGCAAACGACATCGTGTTTCTATAAAATGACACCGTCCCATTCACATCACATACAATCGGGGGTTTGTCTTTCTTATCCTCATTGACTGCTAGGGCAATAGTGACAATGGAAATTCCGACCGATCACTCCATCGCCGGCTATTACAAGTCCAAGGTATCCAAAGTACAGGCTTCTTCCGAATCGTAGATCATGAAGATCTCCTTTCCGACATTTACATTGAATCTCTTACAACGAGTGCAGAGACTCTCTCTCCTAATCGATCACTGCGAGATCCGGTACAATCCCCAGATTCCGATTAACAGCACAGGTAAGGTATGCGTGCTCATATACGACATCGTACCGCGGCATCGCGATCGATTCTGATGATCGTCTTTTCGGTGATGTGTCCGATCATCCTTCACTATTACGGCACCTCCTACTCATCTCTGAACGATGACAAGTGCCCGTAGGTAGCCAAGTACAAGTTGAAAGACTCCAACATCTATGCGGGGATCAACTTCTGTAAGATCAAGACCTATATAAAACTCTCGACATCCAAGATACCGGATCTGCTTCGATTCCGGGCCCCAACGACCCGGATAATATCGAATCGGTTCTCTGAATAGGATATAGATCTGTGGCACTGCAACTATACGGCCAAACAGCCCGTCTTATGTAGATCCGCTTCTGCACTGGACCGGTCCACACGAGCCCAATTCCTAATTGGGCCAGGCATGTCACTGTCTCAAACCCGCTCATCAATATCTGAAATTGGGCCAAGCCCAAAACTTATGGACTCAAATAGTGAATCTGACCCAGGCCCATCTGCATCGCAAGTGGGCCTTAATAGTAGCGTGGGCTGCCAGATGTCTGCAGAACAATTGGGCCAGGTTGTGGCTCAATCCATATCAACAGTGATGTCCAATTCTCAGGCCTAGAAAAATCTTGGGCCTTCAAATAAAAAACCTCTAATATAGAGGCCCATTGGGCCGACTAGCGGCCCAATTGAAATTTACAGTCCGCTGCGCTACCAAATATAATAAAGGGTTCATATTCCCGTTATTTCATTACTCTTTTATTTTCTTCCACAAAATAAAATAGTTACATCCTTAATCAAGTAATTAATATGTTTAATCGCACATTATCCTTTGTATTTACATCTAATGATGATACATTATCCTACAATTAATATTAACGGCAACAGTGTTGCCTGATGTACAGTCCCAAACTATGTACAGCATGACTACATTCTCCTTCACATTACTGTAACGGCCATCCGTTATAGTTCCATAATTCTTAAATTTTGTCAGGAATTTATTCTTCCCAATAGTGGGAGAAATCTATCGATCGATATACGGCTTCCAACATTAGCATTTCGCACAACAATCTTCTCGCGCATAAGCACTCGAAATCTGCTAAGCATGTCTGATCGCACGTGCAAGTCAACCTTTGACCCGTGGATTCCACTGACCTCACCGAACACATCGGTGAATGTGGACTTCCGCTGATCACTGGGCTTACAATCCTGGACTATGAACCACGGCAATATACCATCAGTTGGGCCTGACATTTCAACAGTGTTCCCGTCGTCCATATGAGTGATTCCTGACCCTATCATAAGGGACCCATCTAAATTGATGGAGCCCATCTTGCATTTATTACTGTACCTATTTCTTGGTCCCTGACCGAGGGATGGCATTGTCATGTAGTTGGAGTACACTGTATCAGGTCTGATTCCGTCATTCGGATCGAATATCTCGTCTATAATGCCCGTCTATGCAAACTGTCTTGTCTCTTCCTGCCTCGAGCAAACGGCCTTGATTTTCTTCCTGTCATACTGCTAGAATCACCACCGGTGGGGCTGAACAGCAGCTTACGACGCCGTGCCTACTAGATCGCCTGCGTTCCTGGAGGAAGGTATCTCTTCGCACTGCGACTTCCCATTTTTCGGCACAACAACAACTACAACAGTTCCCTTTCATCGATTTTTCTTCCACATATCACCGCGTACTCCTGTAGAGGCTGTACGGCATTCAACTTTATGTCAATCAGCAACAGTTCTTCGTGAACAGTTACACTGTGTGTTTCCCCCACTCCAAGACAGTAACAGGGACTGAAGCCCTGTTCATTCAAAATTCAAAATTTGAATTTTGTACGGCGCATGTACAATGCGCCAACGTTGACATCCTGCCACTTGTACTAATCCGTACCGCAGCCCATGTGCCGTTAGGAGGGGAAAGTAGGGTGATAATTATGTTTCCTAGCATACTATAATACTGCTAGTATGAATCTAAGAGCTCAGATGTTGTTGAAAGCAGTAAGCTTTAGAAGTCTCTGAAGGTGGTCCTAGCAGTAAGGCCATGAGATTTGGCAGTAAGACCTGTAGGCCTGGTGAGATCCGAGGGGAATGATAGTACTCGAAGCGGTAAGCTGCCTAAATTTTAGATCTGACCTGTTAGATCCATACTATCTCTATTATAGTAGGCTAAGAAGTATACTTATCCCTCATGAATCTCAACGGATCTGTGCCAAGGGGAAGGGAATTTTTACATATAATTGATTTTATCTTCTTCTTACATATCATTGATTTTATTGTTGATCTTGTTCTTGATTTTATTGTTGATTTCATTTTACCAGATTAATCTATGGCTTCCTTTTTTAGATCTAGCTCTAGATCCTCTATCTCAAACATTTCTCCTACAAACACTCATCTTAAAGAAGAGATTAATCTTCAAGATGTAAACCAAGATATTGATAACTGGGAAATTCCTAGATATCAAGAAACTGAGATTTATCAAAATAGTAAATATTGGAAAATAACTACAGACTAAACGATTAAAACTGTAGAACAAACTATTGCCCTGAACAATGATCATGAAGAAATCAAACTTTTATTAAAGAAAGATATTGACAAGAGAAGGTCTGGACACATCCCTACTCCTTTGCCTCCGAGATTGCATATTCCTGAACTTCAATGACTCATTACTCGGAATGGCAGAAACAAGCCTATGCGAAGGACCTGTGTATTTTGACTGTTTCCCAAATTTCTCCATATGCCTCCAAGACAGGAACATCCTAGATGCTTTAACCCTAAACATAAAAACAGCTAATTATAAAACAAAAATCGGTACTCTTCCTGTTGCTATTACTTATAGGATCCAATACAAGGTTATGAGTTCAGCCTTCAACACTAAAGCCTTGAAGACAACAAAGAAGGGAGAAAAAATGGTGCTCTTCTAAACAAATCAGCCAGATCTAGAATCTCCATTCCTAGAACTATTTCTTGGAATGAAGTATCTCTTCTAGCAGACTGGACACTACCAGATATAGCCCCGAGTGTCCCAACTCAAAATACATCAGTTTCAAGCATCAAGCAATTCCCCAATGGTACTGTCCAAATAAAATTTGACAGGTCCAGAAGTATTAAGGTATCTTCTGCTGCAAGCACCAGTATGGATACCATTGATGCAGGGAGACGTTCAGTCTCCTCCATATCCACAAAGCTCCACAACCTTGATCTCTCTTCAAGGATTCCTCAAGCAAGATATACAATCCAAACAGAAGATCCCTCAGAAAAACAGTCTTCAGATGGAGATACAATCCACGGAGAACTTCCAGTATCCCCTACATACTCAACCATGACCAACGAACCTTTGCCAAAACTAAGAGTTCTCGATTCAGATTATCAGATCAACAAGCAAGACCTGTTAGTTGAGTTCTATGCAGATCATAATCAAGCAAAGAGACAGTGGTTATTCAACAACTACAAAGGAGAATCAAGAAAAGCCATACAGACAACCTTTTACCACTTCTTGGAAAGAACCAAGATACATATCCAGTTCTTTGAGTGGTTCGAAATTTATGCAATAAAAAACAAGATAGAATATCCTTTTTCATCATCAGTCTATGTTTCAAAATGGCAGACAACTAATGGAGAAATCTAAGCAGAGCTATCTCCACCTAAGCCTATTACCTTTCCTTAAAAATCCATAGAAATCAGTGCTAAACCCTTCAAACTGAAAGTAACCCAAGAAGAAGATCCTGTGAATGCTAGGGATATCCAAGGTATCTATGAGCAAAATAACTACACCAACAAATACTTACAAACCCTCGGTGAATATATTACTTCCCAGCCTAAAACTTGACTTCCTTCAAGCACTAAAACTGTAACCTCTTCATCCAACCCTCTGTTCAGACCTTATGAAATACTAAATAAATTTCACAAAGAACTCCAAAATAAACCCATTGATGACCTTAGAAAACGAATTGCCAAAATAGAGCAATTCTTTGTTACCCCCACAAATAAACAAAAATCAGGGCAAGGCTCTACATCTACCAAGAAACCTAATAACCAATCAGCCTGTATTTTAGAAAAACCTTCATTAAACTCTCCTATGTCAATTAACCAACCTCCAAAGAAAACAACCTGTGTCCTAAACAAATCTAACCTAGAAACCACTACTGATCGAATAGCCAAACTTGATATGACCAAATCTTCTTCTTATATCCCAAATTGGAAAAACCCTCAAAAACTTTACTATTTTAGGGCAACCTATCCTGATGTCCTTATAGAAGAAAAACCAAACATCCTTCAAAATTCCTACAATGCCAATAATATCTATGAATGGAACATAGATGGAGTATCTAAATACAATATAATCTCAATTCTCCAACAAATGACGATGGTGGCAACAGCATATCGTACAACTCAGGGATTCACCGACCAACTTGCAGCTCATATCCTTATCATAGGATTCACAGGGCAACTTAAAGGATGGTGGGATGAACATCTCACTTCAGATGACAAAGGGAAAATCCTAAACTCAATCAAAATTGATGCAGATGGAGAGCCAATCCTACAAGACGGTGATACCATCTCAGACGCAGTGGCAACATTGATATTCACCATTGTAAAAACGTTTATTGGGGATCCAAGAATATTCAGGGATAAATCCTTAGAATTATTAAACAATCTCAAGTGTTGAAACCTCTCAGATTTTCGATGGTATAAAGACACCTTCCTGACAAGAATATATGCCAGGCTAGATGGAAATCAAGCTTATTGGAAAGGAAAGTTTTTGGATGGGATTCCCAAATCCTTAAGAGACCTTGTCCGAGAAGAAATTTGAAACCAGTATGATGGTGTGGTACCATGGGAAACAATTACTTATGGACAGCTTACAAGTCAAATCCAACAAGTTACTTTAAAAATTTGCAGACAAGATAAGATGCTTAGGCAGCTTGCAAAAGATCGAGCACAAAGAGCAAAAGACCTTGGCTCTTTCTGTGAACAGTTTGGCCTCCCTAGCTGTCATACAAAAAACAGAAAAAGATCCAAACCCTCCACAAAATCATCTCCACAAAATCAAAGAAGAGCCCTACCTTACAAAGCCAGAAAATAACTACCGCCAAACAATCAGACTCCAAATACTAGCCAACAACTTTTACCAGCATTACCACCCATTATTTGCCACAAATGTAAACAACCTAGACATATAGCCAGATACTGCAAACTAAACAAAAGAATCAGCACATTGGGACTCGACGAGCAGATAGTAAACCAACTCTCAAACCTCCTCATTGAAAAAAGCAGTGATTCAGAACGAGAAGAAGACAATTGGATCAATCAGCTGGAGGATGATGATGTTTCATCTTTATCAACTACTAGTGAGGATAATAATAAAGAAGAAAAAGAAGGATAAGCCACTGTAAATGTCCTAACAAAAGAACAGGATCTCCTCTTAGATGCAATCGAGGTCATTCCTGACCCTGAAAAGAGACAGCTCTATCTCGGCAAATTCAAAGAATCCCTAAATAGACTCTCACATACCTTCTCCAGCCCATTAGCTAAAGATCCCAGATTACTCAATACCTACAACCTCACAGACATCCTAAACAGATTTCCATCCAAACCAGTAAAACCAATATCAATCCAAGACCTTCAACTTGAAATTGCCCTTCTTAAAGAAGAAGTAAGAGCAATTAAAGCTAAACAAGATCTTGACAACCTTGTCTTACAAAACATTGTCTCTTCCCAACCCAAATTCCAGAAAGGAGAAGAAACCTCTGATGATGATATAGATTTCTTAAACCTATTATCCAAAAAATCCCGTAAAAAGTTTCTAATACAAATTAAACTAGTTATCCAAAATGACTATATCCTTGAAACAGAAGCCTTATTTGATACCGGAGCAGATCTCAGCTGTATTCAAGAAGGACTAGTCCCTACTGAGTTCTTCGAAGAATCTAATAAGGGACTCCGTGGAGCTAATAGCTCTAAACTCGATATCCAGTTTAAACTTTTAGATGTAGCCATCCAATTTTTAGAAGTCTCAATCAAAGAAACCTTTCTCCTAGCAAAAGACCTTACAAATAATGTTTTGTTAGGGACACCCTTTATTTCACATCTCATCCCATATTTAGTCACCGAAGAAGGAATCCGACCACAAAACTATGGTCCAGATGCCCTTCTCCCTTTTAACAAAAATACCCCTATCAATATTTAATCTAATATTCAAACAATTATTTCAACTTTTATTTTGCAGGAACATGTCATCCTTCGAAGGAAGTTCAACTACCACCCATCTTCAAAAAGTCTAAGGAAGTTCAAACAATCCACAAACCAGAATGTTTTCTTATACAAAACTCAAGGATGATGCTATCTCACATCTAAGGATAGATCATTACTCCTATCAACAAGAAACTAAGGAAGACAGGATCCGCAACTACGGTACTTCATACTTGGATTATAACACCGGAGAACAAATTCCTGTTTACCTTTTGCACAAACACCGTAAGGTCTGCCTAAGGCCTTCAAACTCGATTCCAAGTCTGAAGGAGCAGTGCTTTATGAAGATGAGAAATGTCCAGAGGTATATTATCAACAGGCATTTACTCAAAGAATGGGGCACGGATACTTCACATTATGATGAATGGATCCAAGAAACTCTTGAAGAAATCACTGTAACAACCTGTTAAAGCAAAATCCAGACATAACCCAACCAGGGTATAAATCTGTCTAACCAAGGAGAATCGACAGAATGAAACAGACCAATCTTCGACAAACAAAGAAGACTATGAAAACAATCAACCTGGCTCAACCGTCTAACCAGTTCTCAAAACAAGCCTCAAAAATAATCAAAAAATGAATTTCTTAGAAATCACTGTAGCACCGAAGAAACTGTAGCACCGGAAGTTACTATGCAAACACGGTAGGAAAATCGATCTTTGAAGCTGTAGCGGTCTGATCTTGTAGCAAGGTATAATCAGTAGCAACCAAAAAAATTTGCTATAAATACCCCTCAAATTCACCTCTTCACACACACCATTTTTCTTCAACTCTTTCTCTCTCTAGTTAAAAGAAAACTCTCCTCCCTCTCTCTCTAAACATCATTAGCATTAGGCTTAGTTTGGAATCAAGCTTTGATCAAGACTTTGGTGAAATTTCAACCTTATAAGTCTTCTAGCTTTCAATAAACATTTTTATTCAGTTATTATTCTGTCCATGGCTGGTTAAATCCACCTACTTACATTCTTGTTTATTTACTTATTCCGTTTATGTTTATTTACTTATTCTGTTAATAGGCCGGTTATACCTCCTAATCTCATAGTGGCAGTCCGTCTGCGATCCACTTCCTTTACTCTGCTTCTTTTTTCCTGCGTTTAGGGGCTCTCCCTAATCCCGCTCTGGTATATATGTATATATAGGCAAGAGTAGGACAAGTTTGGTTTTTTCTATGAGCTAAAATATTGCATATTAAAGGTTTTCTCTGAAAACTCAATTGATAAGCTCTATTTTTGCTGTTTTAGGACAGATTAGAGATAGCAATGATGTGCCTTTCAAGTGTGTCAGGTTTTTTAAATCTACATCAACAAACATGCGAAAAGAGTTTCTAAATTTGTGATAGTGTGTTATGAGCATTAGGGTCACAAATTAATTCAGGCTGATCAAAGAGCAGATGATTGTGGTATGTGGCATTTCTAATTCTGTCATCATTCTGGGATACTTTATGTATCTGGTTATGGATAGCTATCCTGAGTCGAGTATTTCAGTCTTATTAAGGCAACGTCTAGCAACTCACAAAAGAGTTCTCACATGTAAAGATTGCTGTGGTATGTCACCACCCAAGATGACAAACTAAGTTCAGGCCAGGATTTGGGAAAAGGAGCCTCATGATAACGGAGTTATAAGAAAGTGTCTACACGGAGCGATTCAGGATAGGTCATTTGCACCAACGGTTACATGTCAAAATTTAATTGTCACGCATCTGGGTATGCCTATTTTGTAAGTCTTTTATGAGCATGATCAAATGTTAGTACAATTTTACATTTTTGTTCAGACAGAAAATTTGCCAGCTAAAGTTAAGGCTGAGACGGGTATCAGAATTGGCATATTTGATATGGGCCTTGTTTATCTTGAGCCTTATCCTGAGGTTATGCTTTGAAAATTGGGCGATCTCTAGTTGCATACCTTCTACTAACGAAATTTAGAATATTATATGGTTATCATGGTAAAATTGTCAGGGGAAAAGCTTCGAACTAACTCAAACTTCATATACGTACTTGCTGTGCCGTGAGATTGTTAGATTATGTGTGATCTTAGTTTGGCCCTGAGCCCTGTTGATAAGGCATGATTGGCAGTAATTGTTGCTCCTCCATTAGTAGGAATCTCGCGTTTTGTTTGGATAGAAGATTATTTGGAATAATTTTTAAAAAAAAAATACTATAACACTTTTTTTGATGTGATGTGTGTAAGATAAAAAGGTGGATTGGAAAATGTGTTGTGATGTAAACAAGTAAATTTTGGGAGTAAATTTTCTATCCAAACAAACCAGATCTATTACCTGGACTCGGCATTCACCCCAACCGCACCCGTGTCGACTCGACACAGTCGACACGGGTATCGGTCTGGAATCCATGCCTGATATGGTCGAAAATTTTTGGATACGTTGACTGTTGTGAGATTTGTGAGATCAGATGTTTATGGCGGAGGAGGAGGAGAGATGGACAAGAAGTCACATGAAAGATGGGAAGAGATTGGAGGAGGAAGAAGGGTGGCTTTGCGAAGGAGAAAGCTACTAGAAATTTGAAAAGAAAAGTACTCATGAAACCTGCTGTATTTTCGCTTCATCTGTACAGGCCGCTGATTCTCTCTCACTGGAGGGAGATGTGGAAATGTGGTAATGATGGCGTTTAAGGGTAAAAGTGGGAGTGGCTCTGTTAATTTGGGAAGAGATGCTCGGTTTTGATTCGTTTGAATCCTGTGTAAATGAGGTGACAGCAGCTCTAAATGAGAGATGAGGAAGATAGGGTTTGGCAATGATAATTATTTTGCAACTAAACCTTATATTTGGACTTTAATCACCTTTTTCAACAGGTGATTCAATTTCTTTACAATTTTGCCCTTTTTAATATAAATTCAGCCCCTCACACTTAAAATATTTACCTTTCTAACCAGGCTTATGGTTCTTTTCAACTTAATTGAACTTTTTATTAAAATATGCTTACATATACATAAATTTTAGAATGATTTATTTCTAAAGATCTTCATCCATCTATGAGTTTAAGAAGCGCACCCACACGCCCGTACCTAAAATTGGACACATATCACGTGATCCTACAATTTTTAAATATCCGAATACAACACTTTGACACGCACATATCCGACACTTAGTACCCAAAACATACAATTTTTGGATAAGCTTTTTCATTTTTTCTCAATTTCATTTTTTTCTTTTTTTGCTGGAAAGCTGAGCTGTAAGCATGATTTTATGTGTAAATTCTTATTTCACATATCATAATTCAATTGTTTGGTCGGATGGTGGATTTTAAGTATCATGATTTTATGTGTAAATTCTTACTTCATATTTCATGTGTTTAGTTGGATGGTGGATTTTAAGTATCTTCTCTTCTGTATTGACTGTTATCGATCTAAATCTCTTTCACTGGATGGTGCTCTTTTGATTGATAAATGGATTAATCTTTCGGAATTTCTCACAGGCACAGCAGACACCATTCAGATGCTAGCCCTTGCAAGTGATTTTATTTTGCATACTATTGCACCTAACATTTGCGGTGTCTGCCATGGGCCCTTTGTTTCTAAGCTTTCCTTTTCAGTTAAATTTGCAATGAACTTTGTTAGTTAGTACTCGTGGACTGACACATGCCCTGCAGATTGAATGGGTAAAGAGGGAGAGGGCAGAAAGTGAAGCTCTTGGTGCTCAGCCTCTTTACCAGCGCACTTTACCCTGAGCACGTTAATATCTTTGCTTGTTCTGTTGAATAAGCTTGATTTAGCTGGAAAATGGTAATCAAGCTGCTTTTTGTACGTCTTCTGGATGTGTGATAAAGATTTGGAGTCTCTCTATCCCATGCCACTGATTGATGTGGGAAATACATAACCCCTCTGCTGTCCTTATTTTTGTTTTGACATGTATTATTTCATCTTTAAAATAGCTTATTGGTTGTTGAAAAAGTTTTTGTTCCCCACGAGTTAAATGCATTATGATGTCAACATCCATCTGCAAATGTTTATCCGTCGGTGAAAAACTTGTGTGTGTTTGGATTCGGTCATTTTCGGGGTGGTACTTTTGATGCAAAAGTCTTGAAAGACTTTTGGCACTTACTGGTTCTGAAAGTGGAATCAAAAAGCTACTTACTGTTTTATAGGCAGTGTGGACTCTGTAATGCAAATTGTATAAACTGATGGCCAAGAGGGATAAACAGAAGGAAACAAAAAAAGAGAAGCACACTAGAGGAAGAGCAAATGCATTTGATTCCTTTTTGGCCCTTGGGAATATGGGCTGACGACTAAAGTAGTTAAGTGGTATGGGGAAAAAAATTTTGAGTGGTTTAGGGATACACAAGTAAGGTGCCCATGTCCATTTTTGTTTATAGGTTCTTTATATGCTATTTAAGAGTATTGAATCAAACTTTCCTGAACATAAGTATTCTTGGCTAACAAAGTAAACAAAATTGAAAGACAGCTGAAATGACAGTGCGAAGAATTGAAACGGGCAAATAACCTGTCTAAAAATAAGTTAAATAGCCCCCTTTGTACATTAGTAATATATTGCTATGCTTTTCAGCAAATAACTAATTCAAACAAAGCCATAAGCATTCTTGGCTGAAAAATAAACAAAATTGAAAGATAGGTGAAATGACAGTGCGAAGAATTGAAACGACCACATGACCAGTGTAAGAATAAGTTAAATAGCCCCATTTGTACATCAGTTATATATTGCTATGCTTTTCTGCAAAGTAATTCACCAAAAACTTGTTCCTAATGATAACGGAATTGAAACTTAAAGAGTATAACAACTGCAATGACCTCCAATTAACAACAGATGCTCATTGAAGTAAAAGGTAAGCATAAACTTTTACATTCCATTTAAAAAGAAAACAGAAAATTGTTTACAATTCGATATAATGCCATTTTAAAAGTTAATTTCAGTACAAAGTACAAAAGATTATTGTATCGTTGATCAAATATGGAAATGCAACAGTGAACAAATACGTAAATTGGGAGTATTTTACAGACACAGGGCCCCAACGGCTGTCACTTAAACGTTTGGGTTGATTTTGTGCAAATGCACAAGATATGATTCACTTTTAAGAATGTGTAACTATAGAACAAAATTTTATAAACTCTACATATGGTGTGAAAAATTATGTACAAGACATAATTTAGGCGTTATATATATATATATATTTATATTTGTCAAATCTTAACCACGAACCTTCAGCAACCGTTACCGTTCCTACACCGCCTCCGTATTTTAGTGCAGTAACTTATTGGATAATAAACGGCCCCAATTCTAAAAAGCTGTAAAAGCGTCCTATCTTCAATACAGTACTTTCCATCTCGAATCATATTCCCGTGAACAGAGTTTTTTCCGTGAATCCCTATTGCAGATCCAATAAATAATGCATACTCTAACTGAATCACAATGACTAAATTTAATAATAACTTTATCACCCGTTACTATTAGTGTAGAACATATACCTACCATCACATTGGAAAAGAAATTTCAACTACCAATTTGAATCTCCATTCTCCACTAGCTGGTTAGATGTTTGACTATATGAGCACGGATTGACTATGTTCAATACAGCATCTTAACATTTTCATATTGACCAAAAACAATTAATTAAAGGGGTAACATTTTTCTTATTTCTGGTTCAGACACCAAAGAAAGGTGGTTCATAATCAATATAATTACCTTTTTTTTAATTGTTTCACGTGTGATGGTCTTTCATTCTTTTTTCTTTTTCCTGTGTATTAACTTAGATCAGCTGGAACCTTTTTTTTTTTTTTTTGGCTGGATCAACTTCAACGTAAGCGTACACTCCCCATGTCTTGTGCTCCTAATATGAAGAAGTAGGTATTGAGATCAGCCAGAGGATTTATGCACCTCTGACTGTGCTACAGTCAATGGTACTTAAGACTCTAAATAAGGCAGATCAATAGAGTTTTTTGTGAATTTGTTTGATCACAAGTCAAGCTCACTTTAACTGAATTCGACCAGTTGAACAGCTACACAAAAGTGAGCATATATAAGTGAGACTCAAAATCTTATTGAGTTTAATCGAGCCCCACATATACAAATATATTTTTTAAGAATTTCAATTAATATCCATTTTATTCCTTATTTGAAAGATACAAAAATAGAAAAATATATTGTTTAAACTTAATTAAACTCAGTTAAAATAGATTGAATTTGATTAAGCTTGAACTCGACAAAGATAAAATGATATAAGAATTAAAGTCGAACTTGAACTCAGCTCAAATTTCGACGAGTTCGAGCTCTGCTAGTCTTTTGTACCCTAAACTCGGTTGCATGGATAGAAATAAATAGGGCTTTATTCGTACTAGCAAGGAAACAAACGTGTTACATACCAGGGAAGAGAAAACGAAAAGACAAACGTTTAGAAGCAAGATAAGCAAGAAAAGGTCCAAGGACATGGCATGTACTCGGTAGCAGTGATGTTTCCAATTTAGTTCGTGATTGTTTCAGACGTGTACATCCTTGTTTTCCTTCTTCGAACAGTAGAAAAGATGCTCGTGACAACTGATAATGTCACATCCCATCTCTGATATTCCAAAACAAGTTTGCGCTGAGATGATAAAATCAAGGGATAATTTTAGAAACCTCCCTTGAGATTTCTGATAATTTTACTCACCTCTCTTAAACTTTATAAAATTACACAAACCTCTCCTGAGGATAAGATTTTATAATAAAGTTAGTCCAAATAAAAAAGGTAACATTAAAAAATACTTTGAGGAGAGAGATGAAACTTTATTCCACAAATGCCCTTTATGCTTGTGTAAAATTTGTATTGTAAATGAATGAATTAATAAAATAAGAAAGGTGAATACAAATAATAAAGAACCAAAAATAATTGGCAACTGATTTTTTCTATAAAATTAGATCAATGACTAGTGCACTAAATTGGCAATGGATATCTTTTCATATCTTTGTCATTTTGGATATAAAGACACAAAAAGCATTAAGATGGATCTTATTTTCACTTGAAACAACAAAATTTAAAGTAGTAAAATAGTGAGTTTGTATTGATTTTGCAAGTTGAATGTAAAATATAAGTGCAAAAACTATGGCCTTGTCAAGATATTGGCCAAAATAATGCAATTCTTGAATATCGTTTAAAATCAATAACAAATATTGCAAGTGTAATCGCAAGGAAAATATTTGGTAATATTTTTAGAGAAAAATTGAAACAAATTGCTATTTGTTGTATCGATTTCCAAGAGCGAACAAATATTTGGTATATCAATGAGTACCATTTTGTAATTGCAAATAATTGTTCATCATTAAAGAAATTCTCAACAACTATTTTTATTAATTAATTGCTAACAATTAATTAGTGTCCTAACTACTTAATTACCTATACTAGTTTCCAATAGGGATAATTTTAGAAACCTCCCCTTAAATACCCTAAACACTGTTTTCAACCTTAAATTTTATTGGTTCAAGTGAAAATGACAAATTAATGTTTCTTGTTACCTTTATATGCAAAATGGTAAAAATATTTTAAAAAATAGCCATTATAATTCAGTACTAGTTATTGATCTAGGTTTATAGAAAAAATCAGTTGCTACTTATTTTTTGGTTCTTTACTATTTGCACTTATTTTTTTCTCACTTTTATTAATATATTTTTCATTCTGTTACAATATAACTTTTATACAAGTATAAAGGGTGTTTATAGAATAAAAGTTTCATCACTCTCCTCAAAGTATTTTTTTAATATTACTTTTTTTATTTGGACTAACTTTATTACAAAATATTAACCTCAAAGGAGGTTTGTATAATTTTGTAAAGTTTAAGGAATGTGAGTGAAATTGTTAGAAATCTCAAGGGAGGTTTATGAAATTATCTCTAAAATCAAATAATTTTGATATTTTGTACAAAGATGAGTGTGAAACTTTCACATGAGCCGTGGCATTAACAGCACCCGATGTCGGCATGGGCGGCCGCGGACTCCCAGCGCACGCTGCTCCACATGACGTCTTGTACATTGCATATAGACATAGTTGAGAATTGAGACAAAATTTTAGAACCCGACGATATTGGATTGTAATTTTCTATCAAAAAATTTTTATATTTTCTGTAAACACCTTTTTAACTCGTATACATTATATTGATACAGTATATTTTTCATAAAAAATTTAGAAATTAACAATACAGACAAGACCTTACACATGCCATGGATGAGTATTGTCATTCAAGTCCGTAGCTGTTATGCTTGTGGAGTGGGCAATTTTTGGGAAAAACAATAGAATGCATAGGAAAAATCCATGGTGTGTATATATATATATATATATATATGTGAAAGGGCATACACTATGTGTGTGCATATTAAAAAATATTCATAAAGGAGACAAATAATTTGCGGATGATTATTGAAAATTTTATCAAGCTTATAAATGGGAAGTATTTTTTTTTTTTTTTTTTAAAGGAAGGAAGGTTATTGGTGGTCTTTCCTAATTAGTAGGTTATTGAATAGCAGAGACCTTACATGGAAAGAATATATTGGCAGCAGTCACGGGAAAAGTTAGTGGCAACATTTATGTAGGACAGTTATGGGAAGAGTGTAAGTGAGGGATGAGCTTTCTTAAGTGGGATGGGAAAATAAATTCTTCAAACGAATTTTTACGTAAATGCTAATAACCATATCTTATTTACCAAACTTCCACCTCTTATGTAAAGCAATGAATGATGGGGTTTAAAGGGATGAGCAATTCTTCAAACCAATTTTTAAAAATAAGGAATGAGCTTTCTTAAGTGGAATAGGAAAATAAATTCTTCAAACCAATTTTTTCAAACTTCAAATGTTCCAAAAACAAGAAATTTTCAAGTGGATGCTAAATTTTTTTTATCTATAATATGAAATTATGTATTATCATTTTTACTTATAACACGCTGAAGATAATTTTCTTAAAAGAAACCCCTAGAAGTTTGAGTTGATGGTAATTCGCAAATCATTTTTAAAAAAATCTAGAGTTTTAGTTACTTAAAATGAAAAAAAAATGAATTTAACAAAATTGATAATGAACTGATTTGACAACTTGTTAAGAAAATGAGTACTCATAGGATACAATTATAATCTGTATGTAATGTTGGTAGTTTTTATTTTTTTAAAAATAAATTTTGTCATACCAAAGTATGACCCCACTTACTGGGTCTTGGCTCCGCCCTTGAGTCAATTGGAGAATTCGTAGGGGACTAAAACCACGGTATGAGTGTCCAAAATGTGTGAAAAACCAAGTTATGAGTGTCAAAAACATATGAATGAGTACCTAAAAGGGCAAAATTAAGTTGCGTTTGATAAAACTGAAATCTGAAATCTAAAGTCTGAAATCTAAAATCTGAAATTTGAATTCATTAAGTGATTGAATTGTTAAGTATTAGATCTACTACATTTAAATGTATATCCTATTCAATGATAAGTGAAAAGTTTATCACTTATTTTTGGAAGCAAGTTTTACCTAAAAGATTCAGTGCCACTTAATTATTTCAGATATTTTATTTTTGGTTATCAAATGCATCTAAATGGTTAAAATCTAAATCCATTAAATTTAAGTGTTGAATTGGGAATTATCAAACGGGCCTTAGTAATCCTAATATTAAATAGCATTATTTATTGGGCCAATGCTAATTTGATTCTCTTATTACCAAACTAGACACTGTGAGCAGTAAGACTCAGCAAAATAACGGACTACTATTTTTTTATTTCTTGTTCTTCTGTCCGAATTTTCTGCATCCATACTACTTAAACTTAGCTGAACCAGTCATGTCTCCAGCCTTATCTGTCAGTAATAGAAGTTTACAATTTTATTTTATTTTTCATTTAGGAACAGCAAGGATGCATCAATTTGTGGAAGTGACGGCCTGGTGTCAATTCACTGATGTGTAAGTAGAATTTTCGACGAGCCAAATCGAGTGGAATAGTAGACTTTGTTCATCTATTATATGAATAGGACTTGAACTCGATCGAATATTAACCAAATTATAAATACTGTTCAAATTTGATTCATTAACAAATATTCAAGTTCGGCAGGTTAAACTAAACAAGGCAAATTCAAACTTGAATTCCAGCTGAAATTTGAGTTTAAAAATAATTTAATTATATTTTTAAAAATAATCATGATTTAGGAGAAATTAGTTATATTACTTTTCTTCTAGAAAATAAATAATACTAATTTCATGTATAATTATCTTTTGAGGAAAATACAAGATATATGCACATATATTTAAAAATATACAAGGCATTTATATTTGTATTTACTCTTTACGAACCTACCAAGCAATTTGTGAATAGATTATTTTTATTCATATTTACTCTTTACGACCTACCAAGCAATTTGTGAATAGATTATTTTTTGGCTCGATTATTAATGAGTTTAATTTTGTCTTCAGATTTGATTCATTTATTATACAGTTAAAATTTTTTTTAACCTTGAACAACCAAACACAAACTCACTTACGACTAGGGGTGAATTCGAGTCGAATCGAACTCGAGTATCCATATACTCGAACTCGAGCTTGAAACAATGAAGTCAAGCTCGAGCTCGACTCGATTTAGTAGTAATAAAACTCGAGTACTCAAGCTCGTGAGCTCGAAATGCACCTAACCAATGAAATGACATTTTGACCATTCTATAAAATTATCTCTAAATTGGTAAAAATTGTTATATATTTAATTAATAAGGATGAAAGGGTAAATTAATAAATAAAATATATTAACTATTAAATTATTTTTTAATCGAGTCAAGTAACTCGATACTCGTCGAGCTCGATATTTTTCGACTCGATCTCGACTCAATTTCTTCTATCGAGTAACTTAAACTCGACTTGAGTTCGACTTTGACCAAACTCGAGTCAAGTAACAAATCAAGCTACTCGATTTGCCGAATCAAGTTATTCGAATTTTTTTCACCCCTACTCATGACCACTTCAGTTCACTAAAAGCTCCAGGAAAATTTCTAGATGACAGTCCGTAACTTCATTGAAAGTTACGAACACTTCATGGCCACATATTTACACCCAACCACAAATCAAGGTATGGGTGACCGAATTAACCGGCAATCATCATTTTAGTCACTGATCATTTGATTTCTCTCTTCTTCAGTTTCGCTTCCTCTTTCTTGCCCTTTTCATCGCTCTCTCTCTCTCTCTCTCCATCTCCCATTGTGCTTCCTTGCGCTCTTTCTCGCCAATCCTTTGATCTCCTTTCACAATTGCAATTGACTATTAAATTCCCAAAACACCGACCCATTACCTATTAAAATCCCATACTCAAATTTAATTTAGGCAGGATGGGTATCTAAAATATGGTTTGGACTTTATTGGGATATATCCAATAATACCCAGTTAAAATATGGGTTTTATGAGACTTTATTTAGAACTCCCATGAATATTTATTAAGAAACTAATAAAATAACAAACAATCTTTCTTTTCACTTTCTTCTTGAAATTAGTAAATTAATATTATAAGATTGTAGTATATATTAGGTAGATTAGTACTTATGCATCATGTGCTCTCTAGCAACTACAAATTTCTGTTACTACAAAAGTTTATTTTTGATAGAATTTTATTGAATTGGAATGGCTTTAGAATTGAAAAAATTGTTAGATTGGGTCTTGAAGGTTAATGAATAAAATAATGTACATGAATAAATGGATTTTAGGGATAATTAAATTTTGGTGATCAATAGATTTTTATCTAATCAGCATGAACTATAAAAATATGGGACTACTTGAGATATTGACATATTTGATTGAGGAAAAAA
Source organism: Gardenia jasminoides (assembly GCA_013103745.1). Lineage (NCBI taxonomy): Eukaryota > Viridiplantae > Streptophyta > Magnoliopsida > Gentianales > Rubiaceae > Gardenia > Gardenia jasminoides. The sequence goes on from CM023103.1 coordinate 34,869,118, forward strand.
GAGTTTTTCTTAAAAATAAATAAAATGAGATTAATTTAGGTATTTGGGCGGGATCAAAATGGGCGTAACTCATTTTAGTCCTACCCATATTTGGTCCTCATGACTAATATGAGACTATTTGAATATAACTAATATTTTACAATTCCAATTAAATCCGGCTCATCCCACCCATTTGTCATATCTCTCTCTTATCTATTGGTCTGTCCATCCGTTCACTCCCGTTTTTGGCCCTCTATTCTGTACCACGATAGCATATTGGGGTCCACATATGTTCCCTTTAAAATTTCCTCTGCCAAGCTTCCTTTGTTCCCCAAGTTAATTCCCCAGTTGTATATCAATAAAATTAGGCAAAAAACTTTTTCTACTCCAATTGAACTAATGTACAAGTTGGTAAAGGTCTACTTCTTGTTTTTTTTAACAATTCATTTTTGGCGATTATTACAATTTCAAGTTTAATTTCTTTCTTTGTGCCTTACTTAGAAAGCAATTGAAAGCTAAAGTTCCGAGAGAGAGTGAAACGACTGCTATGTATTAAATTAATCTAACAATTCATATTTATTTGACTATTGGTTTGGGTATGGCAGAGCAGCCAAGTAATGGGTTTCGCTTGATGAATCGGGTTCTAAAATTGGGATAGTCAGGTCTGGAGATCTGCCTTGTTTGGATTGGAGTTTTCTACAAAAAAATTTTTATCTTTTTTGTGAGCATATTTTTCAAATACATTTTTACATCACATACATCAAATAGTTATAGTATTTTTTTTATGAAAAATCTAGAAAATGGCAATCCATACAAGACCTAAGTTTTCGCAAGTCTAGAGGCTATTTGTGATTTTTTGGTCATCAACAGCCAATGCTTTGAGCCCTTTGACTTACCGAGTTTTGACACTGGCGAGAAATAAATATTGAAAAAACAGATTGACTAAAATATAAAAGCACATGATATATTAAAAAAAAAGCCCTTTTTTAACCGGCTATTTTAGTGTCTGTAAGTCTAAGATTCACGTGATGCTAGTATCAATGTTTTCAGAACCGGACCGGACCGGCTTGTTCGACCGGTTGAACTGCGAACCGATCATGCCACCGGTCTGGTTCTGTATAAGACCCGAAGAGTGGTCAAGAACCGTCAAGAACCATGCGAACTGGTCGAACCGTGAACCGGCGGTTTTTTAGTTTTTTTCATTTTTTGAAAAGATTAAATGTAGTGGTAGTAAGATTTGATCTTGGGACCTCATATATAAGACACAAGTGTCTTAACCACCACACTAACAAGTATTTTTGAAGTTAGGTGAGTACAAAAATTTATAAAACTAATGAAAAGTAAAATAAAAAATGAAACTTCCATTTACCCATCTATGCCTCTCTCTATTTCCACATTCAGAGTTTCAATCTTGTATCATTTTCAATTTCACCTCTATCATTCGTTTTTTAATCACTAGTTTTTAATGTTACTAAATTCCACATTCAAAGGATTCAATCTTGCATTCTTTCTAATTTTACCTCCATCAATCCTCTTTTAATCACTAATTTTTAGAGTTACTAAATTCCACCATCAGATGATTCAATCTTGCATCCTTCCAATTTCACCTCAATCATTTCTCTTTTAATCACTAGTTTTAGGTTACTACAATAAATTTCCTGTACAAACTCTATTCTTTCCTCTTCTCATCTCCATCTCCTCCACCCTCCTCTCTCTCTTACCATTTTTTAAATCTCCATGTATTTAGTTTAATCTCTTGAAGTTTTCTTCCACAACTTTAACATAATCTATACAAGTTTTCTTCCTTTTCTTTATTTTCTGTATGTGGAGTTTTTGTATTTAATTTGAAACTTCGAATTCTTTTCATTTATTGATGTTGGTTTTCTTTTTTTTTTGTTTTCCCAATTTTCGGTTAAAGATGTATCTAATATTTCAAATTTTTTCTGGCTTACTTTTTTTTTTGTATGGTTGAAAGAAATTACATTTACCAATTTTCATAAAATTTATGTTCAATTTTCATGTTATTAAGAAAATTTTAAAAGACACTTCAAGATAAAGTACTTTTGGATTAATGTATTCAAAGTTATTGGATTTAAACTTTTTTCCCCTCAAAAAATTTGAAAAATATCATTAATAGCCCACTGGGCCGCTGCTGGTGCTGGGTGCCCATTGGGCCACTGCAAAAAAAAAGAAAAAAAAAAAAAACCGGTGAACCGGCCGGTCGAACCGGTTGAACCGCTAACCGGTTATGCCACCGGTGAACCGGCCGGTCCGAGTTTTAAAACATTGGCTAGTATGACTCAAAGCTCTTCCATCCTAAATTTTTCCTATAATTGAGGACTGCTAGTGTCATCTCTTACTTGTTTGTCGTGGTTTACAGCTATATAAATGTGTGACCTGAAAGAGTAAAAGCATAGAGCTCCAGAGAGTACAAGTTAGTGCTAAAGAAGTTAGATTTAATTGCGCCAACAAATAGGGAAAGAGGAAAAACAAGAAGGAAAGAAAGAAATGCTAATAGATACTATAGTGTCTTACCTTGTACTCTATTTTGTCATCTGGGCATGCATCTATGTCCTGACTTCAAATTTAAGGTCCCGGAAATCAGCCGCCAGACTTCCTCCGGGGCCCTATTCGTTTCCAGTCATCGGTAATCTCCATCAGGTTGGCCAAAAGCCTCATCAATCATTTGCAAAACTGTCCAAGGCTTATGGACCACTGATGTCTCTTAAGCTAGGAAGCAGAGCAACCATACTGGTATCATCTGCAACTGTTGCAAGAGAAGTGCTACAGACGTATGATCAGATGTTTTCGAGCCGCGCAATTCCCGCTGCAGCTCAAACACTCGATCACCACAAGGTGTCCATGGCCTGGCTGCCAGCTTCCAGCCGATGGCGGAACATTCGCAAGATGTGCAAAGAAAATATCTTTGCAACACAAAGGCTCGATGCTAGCCAAGGTCTGCGTCAAGAAAAGCTTCGAGAATTACGCGATTATTTGCATAGGTCTAGCGTTAGCAGGAAAGCTGTGAGTGTTGGTGATACAGCCTTCACAACATCTCTTAACTCGATATCAAGGACTCTATTTTCTAAAGATTTTGCCAACTATGACTCTGATTCGTCTCAAGAACTCAACGAGATTGTGTGGGGGGTGATGAAAACTGTTGGAGCTCCTAATCTTTCAGATTCCTTCCCAGTTCTACGGATAATTGATCCCCAGGGCATCATGAGGGACGCCAAGTTCTATTTCCAAAAGTTGCTTGATATTTTTGATGATATCATTAATGAACGGCTACAAGTCAGAGATACATCAGAGACTACGAAGAATGATCTGTTGGAAGCACTCTTGGATCATAGCATAAAGAATGAGTTTGAGTTCGGCAGCAATGATCTCAAACATTTGCTTTTGGTAAGTGTTAAGTCTAAACCCTTTGTCTATGTATACTTGAGATTTCATGTAATTTCATTAACCTTGGCCCTGAGGCTTGTTCTGTGCTTTAGCTTTACGGTGGAATGGAAATTTTTTTTCTCAGTGGAAGTCCTAAGAAAACAAATGGCAAGATCACATGCATGCACTGTGAGTCATAAAAAAAAGGGTAAATTACATTTAACCCCCTATAGTTTTGACTGTTGCTCACATAACCCCTCTAATATTTAAAATATCCACTTCACCCCCCTATGATTTTATGTAAAGTGGAAAGTGGACGGAATGTATAATTTTGTACCAAACGCGCTCCAAAAGCGCGTGTGATAAAATTTTAATATCCATACAACCCCCTTATGATTCATATAAATATCCACTTTACCCCCTGTGGTTTTTGCAATCATCTACGTAGTTCCCCTATACTTTTATATAAAGTGGTAAATCCACTTTACATAAAACTATAGGGGGTGAAGTCGGATATTTTAAACATTAGGGGTTATGTGGCAATAGTCAAAACCACAGGGGTGAATGTAATTTACCCTAAAAAAAATTTCCAACTCCCTCAAATGCTGGAAATGAGCCGTAGAATGACTGCTAATACATGACCTGTAGGATACTTCGATTGGTCAACTGCAGGCCGGATATCTTCCACTTTGCACAATGAATTTAACTAAATTTCACACCATATGGGTAAAAGTTCAGGAAATCTGTTGGCTTGACATCATTCTAACTATGGTTTCTATTAGGATCTATTTGTGGGAGGAATAGACACTACTTCAACCACTGTGGAGTGGGCAATGGCAGAGTTACTACGCAACCCTGACAAGATTGCTAAAACTAGAGCCGAGCTCAAGGAAGTCATTGGACAGAAGGAAGTAGTCCAAGAATCAGATATCTCGAGGCTCCCTTACTTGCAAGCAGTAATCAAAGAAACCTTCCGGCTGCACCCTGCAGCACCACTATTTCTTCCTCACAAAGCTAACGAGGATGTAGAAATCAATGGCTACATGGTGCCAAAAAACGCACAAGTTCTTATCAACGCGTGGGCTTTGGGTAGAGATCCGACAACATGGTCAGATCCTGAGATTTTTGAGCCGGAGCGATTTTTAGACAGGGACATTGATGTAAGGGGCCAGCATTTCGAGCTCATTCCCTTTGGTACAGGGAGGAGAATGTGTCCAGGATTGCCTCTGGCTCATCGGATGGTACACCTGATGCTAGCTGCTTTCATTCACAACATTGACTGGAAACTTGAAGAGGGAATGAAACCAGGAGATTTGGACATGGAAGAAAAATTTGGGTTGTCAGTTCAAAAGGCTTGGCCTCTGAAGGCTATTCCAGTAAAGCTGTGAGTGCGATTAGAGAAAGCATTGCTTGTGATTCTAATGGATATTGAGATTGTATAAGAGAATTATGTAAAAATTGCTAAACCACGTGGGTTTAAATTATAATTTCTCCTATTATGAAATTGGTGTCTTTCAAAATGATACCTTAAAAGCAAGGGAAAGTTTGGAAAAAGGGAATAAGAAGATTACGAGTTTATAAAATATGGCGCTGAGTTTTTGGAAAATTTGTAAATAGGGTGACTTATAAATTTATAACTCAATAACTAAAATACCCTCTTAGTAATGTGCACTCTATTGAACAGATATGTGCACCATAACAAGTAAAAATGTGCACCTTATTGAATGCAAGTGCACATCCAATTGTGTATATTTAAATCGGTATATGTGCACATATATGTGCTCAACTATGAACATGTGATATATGTTCATATACAAGTGCTAGTCTGTGCACATTAGGGTAAATTTATAATTTTATATATAATAAAAATATTTGTATAATTCATAAAGAGTAGTTCATACTTCATTTATAAATTTTGTAAAATTTAAACCCTACTCATGAATTCTTTACTCCTCCTATTCCATTTGTCCAAAATTTCCCTAGAAGCAATACCAACAATCGGTGAACCTTCCTGGATACTTAGGCTCCGTTTGATAACTCAATTGAGCTTAATCTTAATGACTTCAAACCTTAATGGTGTTAAGACTGTTTGATAATAAAAAATACTACATCTTAATAATTAAGTGAATCTGAATTGTCTAGGCAAAATGGAGCCCAAAAAATAAGTGATAAGTTCACCACTTAATAAAAAGTACGCTCATATGTTAGGGATTTAAGTACAGTTTTTAGGACATAAATAATTCTTGCCAAATAAAATACAATCACCTTATTTTTTCCTCTTCTCTTTCTTCTACCGTCTTTCTTCTCGCTCATTCTTTTCTTTCCATCATCATTCTCGATTTATCAACCCTTCTCCAATTTTTTTTTTGGTCAACCTTCATTCTTAAGAAGTTTACCCATTGAAACATTCAATTTTTTAGCATAAAGGTAAGTGTTAACTTTATGCATATGCTTTATTTCTACTGTGTAGTTGTCGTTTATACTCATATTCAATAAAAATTTATACTTCATCTATGTATTTGATTTATATGGTTAATAGAAAAATAATCTTCCATAATAGAAATAGAAGTGTAGGCAATACAAACTGACTAGAAAAATAATCTTTGAGAATGAAGAAATTGTGGTAGAAAATAAGCAACATGCTGAAGATAACCCAGAAAATACAGAACACGGAGGAGGATCTCGACAAGCTGATCAAACTTTTATGATCAACTTACGTGAGCAAATTAAAAATCAACATTTTTAGCTTTTTTGATTAATTGTATTTATAACATTTGATAGACTAGCATTTATATTTTATCAAATAAATTTGTTATATTATAATTTTATTTTCATTTTTAACTCATTCTTTTTCTTTTTTTATAATAGTTCATTCTTTTTCTAATAAATAATTCTTACTTTAAATAAAATTAAATCATATGTACTACTAGTAAAATATACCAATATAGATCATTTATAAACAAGTCAATATAAGGATAAAATTGTAAAATACAAGAAATTAGCATTCAGTCGTCTATAATTATCAAACAGGCATAATATGTTTAGTGTTTAGATTCAGACAAAAGTTGTATTAGATTCACCACTTAACAATTCAGTGACCTAATGAATTTAGATTTCAGATTTTAATTTTATCAAACGGGCCTTAGTTGAGCGAGTAGAAGAAAAAATGGAGAAAAAATTTGCCACCAACAGTGAACAAATTTTAAAGCTTAGTGTCAGCAGCAATGGCAAACTTTAGTACTTGTTTGTGTCTCAGTAAAACGCAATAGATTCTGATTTCTTTACACCAATGGGAGGGAGGGAGAGAGGGAGCGCTCTGGCTATCCTTGCTGTGATGCTGTGTGAAGGTGACAAGCGTTCCAGTATTCCACTTAAAGAATTGATATGTCCATAGTACTCTAATATGAAGACAAAATTTATTTGTTTACAGCATACAAATTAGAGTCAATGTATAGCTTTTAAAATTATAGTAGAGTTACATTAAAAGAATTGAACAACAAGGCGCTCAAGAGTAGTTCACTCTATATTTATAGGTCTTATCCACTATAGTAATTTTAGTTTTTGAATAGAAGTAATCTTGATATCTCAGCTAGTTTCGTTACAAAGAATGATTTCTATGAGTTTGGCACTTTTAATTTATGGATTAATGTTATATATACTATCAGTATAAATTTTTTTTTAATATTAACAGGTATAGGTATGTGATACATGGATGAGATGTGAATTTAAAACTTAAACAGTGATGATATGAAATTCATCTAAACTTGTTTGTGTAAAAAAAATTTAAAGGGTGCGCAATTTGAATCTTTTTTTTAATAAATCAAACTTTGCACTCAATAAAAAATATTCTACCATGATCATTGCCATAACTTTTTTAACCTTACCATCACAATTTATCACTAATAGGGTGCATATTATTCGTTAATTTTGTTAATATTTCCTAATTAGTTGGACTAAATATTGCACTACTTGGTGGATTCTACTTAATTTTTGTATTTGGTGATAATTGCAAGAATTGATAACCAAAAGGGGCTTGAGAAGCAAATTTTCCAGAAGACTTCCCTGCAATTAGGCGTGGGCACGTCTAACTCCTGTTTCGAGTCCGGGACAGTCAATTTCGTGTGCATGGGAAGCTTCCAAAAAAGTGATGAATCTAATTTGGAGTCATGCTGGACAGATTCTTTTCCTTTGCTAACTAGTAGTTTGTTGATATTAGGAAACTCTCTTAGTTTTTATTATTATTGGAATACATTTTAGATTAGGAAACTATTAGTTTGGCTTCTATTAGGATTTTCCTAATTGATCAATATGAGAAAATTCAAATGGACTAGTACTTGGATTCGGGGAAGAGACGAGAAGGCTGCGGACTAGTCCTTTGAGGCCGACTATTCCTTTTGTTTGGTGACTATTCCTTCTTGGCTGCGTACAAGAAACGAAGCCAAGATTCTTTCTTTCGCAAGTTTTTATTTCAAAACAAAAGAGATGGCTTGCAGTCTTTTCTTTTCAACTTTGGGCGAAATTTTCTCCATGAGACGTGGATAAACTCTTAATCTACTTAAAGATCAACTCAATGATACGGTTTCCAACATCTGTGAGATCGAATTGATTTTTATTTGTTCTTTTGATTCGTTGGTATTCGTACGTTTTCTGTATTAATTGCTTATGATTGTTTTGTTATTTGAATGTCAAGAGACCGATATTTGAATTAACCTAATAATCTATTGCCAAATTAATCTACTAAATCCATAATTGTTTAGTCGATTAATATCAGTGGTGACTAATGTTAACACATATTAGGGAAACGTATGATCTAACTTAAATAAACCCTCATAGCGTGTTTATTGGTTAGGATTGGGCTTTTCTAGTTTTTAATGCAATCAGCAAATTAAATCCTACGGTCGTTCCTAGGGTTGTTTCTTGGTTAGAGAAATAATTAATGGCCGTATCTTGATTATTAATAAAGTAAGGAAAAGTTAGCTGTCAGAGTTTGTTGACGGCTATAACTAATCTATTAATGAATGATTGAACTATTTTTGCATCAATGATCAGTTGCGGATCTTATCTGAAAAGTTGCATCTTTGGCTAGAGCACTTATTGTCATTCTTTAGATTTAATTTGTTCTTGTATATTTGTTTTATTAGAGTTAATTAGTTAGTTTAACTTTTCAAGAATCCCCCCTTTATTTATTGCCTCAGAAGGAAATACATCAGTCCAATCCCTGTGGATACGACCCTACTCACATTATACTCGAATTTAAGTTGTTTAAGTAGGTATTTTTATTTTTGATTGACCGTCAACCTGTCAATTTTTGGTGCCGTTGCCACGAACTGGTGCCTTTGTGATTTATTTTCTTCAATTTTTTTCTCTTTATTTTCCTTTATTTTTTTGTACTAGTTGATGGTTGCTAATTTTCAATATTTTGGTGATAGACTAGACTTTGTTCCTAATTAGGTTAATGAGAACTCTTCTATTAGTGTCATTTAGATGATTTAGCCTCTCTTATGCAAAAGTTGAATGATGGACAGAATCAACAAGTCGACACTTATGGAATATGTCAATTGGATCATCTAACTGACATGTGCCTGCTACTTCAAGATTATATGAATTCTCAAGTTTATAATGTTGGAGTATTCCAAAACCCATCTCTACCAATGTTTGATTCTTATTCAAATATGTATAGTCAAGGATGGTGGGACTACTCCAACTATAGCTATGTAGGAATGCCACCACATTTTCGATGGCAATATCATCAAGAACAACCATCATCAATGCCAGGTACATCTCTTGAAAAGATTGTTGAATCACTAGCTACTAACATACATCAATTTTAGTAGGTGACGAGTAAGAGGATTCGAAATCTGGAGGATCGAGTGTCTCTAATGGCATATACAATTGTACAAATGGAGTCTCAAATGTCTGAAAAACTGCCCTCTCAAACCATTATTAACCTTGAAGAAAATAGGAGCATAATTACCTCGAGAAGTGGGGAGGAACTGCAAGAATCTCAAAAGAAAATATCCATGGATGCAGTTGAAGAGGAAGTTAAAAATGAAGGATCTCAACCTCAAATCTCTCCAGTGGAAGAGTCCAGTGAACAACCTCGATTATGGTGATATCTTCTCCATCCCCTACTCAACGTGTTCTTGAATCTTATTCTATATCTCCTGTTAATGAAATTAACTTTATTATACCAGAAGAATTTGAGTTTCAAGGCAAGAATAATTTAGGAGTCATGATGAGTATTAAATTGTTAATTGGTCACAATGGAGGAGTAAGTGAAAATTTGAAGTTATTGCTTGATTGTTTAGCACCATCCACTAGTTAATGGAAGAAAAGAGCTCGTGTGCATAAGGATTACTCTACTTATGAAGGGTATGAGGATTATAAAGAGAAGAAAGCAATGAAGCGAGTTACAAGATTTTATCCTCCTTGAGCAAAGACAGTAATGTCTAGTCAAAGAAATTAAAGAAAGGCGCTGCTTGGGAGGTAATCCAATGATCTATGATTTTAGTTAGTTTGTGTTTGTTTTTTTGTGTTTTTATCAAGTAATTAGCTACATGTGAATGATAAGTTCTTTTGTAATAGGTAGCAGTCAGTTGGACATGTTGGCGCATGTAAGACACGCCTCGGAGCAGATATTTCAAATTGCTGGGCAGAAGACTTCTTACTAGTTAGGTGTGCCCACGCCTAGTGGTCACACCTAAAGAATGAATTTTGATTGCCTCAACACAAGACTCCGTACCAGTTAAGCGTGCTCACGCCAAGTGGTCATACTTAAAGAATGCACTTTGAGGTTGCTGGGTAGAAGACTCCTACATAGTTAGATGTGCCCATGTCTAACATAGCTATTGGATTGTAAAAAATAAAAATAAAAATAAAAAACAAAAACAAAAACAAAACAAAAATACCCTTAGCTTTCCCGTTTTCCTTTTTCATTTGGAAATACACTAGATCATTAATCCCTGTCCCCTTTCTTTTCCGTTCTTTCTTTCTTTACTTCTTTCTTTTTCCTTTCCAGCAGCAAGATCTTAAACCCTAATGCTCCAATTTCAATGGCCTATAGAGTCCACCTTCCATCGTCGTTGCTGCTCTTCTGACTGGCTACATACACGCGGGAATCGTCACCACCCCTCACAAAGGTCGCCATCGCCGTTCCGCTACTACTTTGCTATTCATGGAGTCCATCATCAGTCGCCGGTCACCGCCATTGCTCATCGCCATCATTCCCTCCTCGTCATGGCTATCTGACATTGTTCATCCTTGCTGTTCACATGTCCCAAAACTTGGTGTAGTATTTTCATCATGTGGGTTTCATGCCTCCCTTCTCTGCCCAACCTTAGAATGATTGCACCATCTTCCTTGATCAGGGAAATGCCATTTTATTTTTGCTTATTTTATTATTCTTTATTTCTTACATCGGGAACAATGTAAGGTTTAGATGTGGGGGAGGCTACATCTTGATTAGTTATGTTATCACTTATTATTTTAGTCTAGACTATGATGATTGCAATCAAGATGTGCGTATAAGTAGTGAGTTCATGCCAGTTGGGTTTTCTATTTTTCTTGATGATGAATATGTTGGATTTAAATGAATTTGACCACTTGTGAGATTTTTGAGTTTGTTAGTGAGCATTATATCCTAAATTTGCTCCATTTGTCATTTGTTGAGTGGTATTGCATATGGTTTTGTCATTCTAGCACTTGCTCTATTATGCATGTCAAGACCACATTTAATTGGATTTGATGCATTAAAAATGACAAGGGCAGTTAGGATTAACCATTTTTGACTTTAGTAAAAAAAAAAATGCCTTTGTTTTATCTACCTTTAGTGAGTCAATTTGAGCCTTTAACTCTTTTCTTTGTTTGATAACCACAATTGTTAACCTAATTTTTAGACTTTCTCTTTAAACCCTTGTGTTAAAGAAATGCTTTAATTTCATTGCACGGGAATTTGAGATATTGTTTGCAAGGCAATGGATTAGGAATGCAAGTGTGGCAAGTAGAGTTGCTTTCTAAGGTGTTTGTGCCAAAAGAAGGGAAAAAAAAGAAAGAAAAGAAGAAAAAAAAAGAGAGAAAAAGGAAAAAGAGTATGTCACAACGTGCTTTCATGCATAATTCTTGCATTTGGTTGTGTAAAGTGCCGATAATTGTTTCCACTTGTTGGGTTGATGGAAGTGCTCCTATGCTTTGGAAGTACAAATTTGCAAGGAACTTGTGCATTGAGTTTTTGGTATTACCTTTGACATATTTACACCTCATATTTATCCCTTTTATCCTACCTTATACCTAAACCCCTCTACAACCTTATAAAAGTCTCTTAGATTTTTATATTGGATTCATTATTAGTGGTGTAGATGTGATATATAAGCAAGCCTATGGTAATATCACTCCATTGTGTCAATTTGAGAGTTGTATTATATTATACCCCATATACTTTTGGAGTGATGAGTACATGTGTGACATTCTTTGTGAGCATTATTGGATTTGGTATATTCTGAATTTGATGAAATTGTCAAGAGTAGGATGCATCTACTAGTATGGTTTGCTATGAATTGCTTGATATCTTGATTGTACTTCTGAGTTAAGATATGCTTGAGGACAAGCATAGTTTAAGTGTAGGGAATTGATGGGGTGCATATTAATCATTAATTTTGTTAATATTTCTTAATTAGTTGGACTAAATATTGCACTACTTGGTGAATTCTACTTAATTTTTGTGGTTGGTGATAATTGCAAGAATTGATAATGATAGGGGCTTGAAAAGCAAATTTTTCAGAAGACTTCCCTGCAATTAGGTTGGGTACATCTAACTCCTGCCTTCAAGTCCGGGACAGTCAGGATTTCGTGTCACACCTCGGGCCCACAAGCCCGAGATGCGACCAAAGTTTCGGCAGCCAAGCCCAACTATTTGGGATCCGTCCTCTCTAATCCAAAATGGATATTGTGCGAACCCTAGGAAAAAATTGAATTTATTGCACTATGAAATCATTAGGTGAATTATTTTCCTTTAGGTATTTTATTTTGTATGCATTGCATGGCATTAATTTAAAATTGCATTTTTACATGTTTCACGTAGCCAAATGCATAAAACTTATAGGTTGTTAAGTAGGTTATATTTTAAATTGAGGGGTTAGAAGATAATTGTATAGATTTTTATTCCAACTCTTGGTCCAAATTTCACTACTTGTCAACCATCTACTAATGTCTTGACTTAAGCCTATCTATTTAACTTCTTTTTTTCAAAAATTTGAACCGAAAAACTCCCTCCCTTCTCTCTCCTCTTGGCTGGCCATAACAAGAAGAAGAAACACCAAACCCTAAGCTTGATTCTAGCAATTTTAGTGAAGAATAACAACTTCAAGTGGAAACCCTAGTTAGGTTGATACTTGATCATCAAGATTGGTTGGAAAAAAATTGAAGCTTTTGGATGGTTTTCCCCTCAACTCTCAGGGTACTCAACCTTTCATCTATGCTTTAATGATCTTTAAATTCCAACAGGATGCATGTTGGTTGAGTTTAAAGTGTTTGAAGTGGTTTAGGAGGAAAAGTTATGGAAGAATTTCTTGTGTTTGGAAACTTGAACTTAGGGCTTTGTTCCTAACCTCTATGTGTTTGATGAAATCTATAAGGATTTGTGATGCTTTATTGATGACTTTCTTTGATGTTTTAGAATGTTAAACACCCTACTAAGGGTTGGAAGTAATTCTTGAAAGGTTGCTTATAGAATTCATGTAGGAATTGAACTTTGACAGAAAATCAGAAATGAAATTCAGTCAACTTCCCGAACTTACTGGTGATTATAGGAACTTAAATAGAGCCTTAGATTTATACCAATAGAAAGATCTATGAATCTAGTTTTAAACACCACTGACGGAGCTCGATTTTGATTTTTCTACATCGAGTTATAGTCATTCTTCCGAGACTGTTCAGTCAGCCTGCTACTGATCTGACAAATTTCTGGTGTCTCTAATGTTGCCCATTTCGATCCTGATTAAGTATGATATGAGGTTTGACCTCTTCATGAAAGTTGTAGGCCTATGTCTTAGTTTCGAAACATCATAAAATTTGCCCCAATTCGATAAACGTAGCCACAGTTATGATTAAAACACTAAAGGGTGGCAAACCTGTCGATTATTATCTTTCTTGCTACAATGGTTTCTTTCATTCATCTTGAATAGTATGCACTTTTGCCGTGTCCCGACCTACTTAACTCATGATTCTACTGTATTGATAAGATTCTTCATTTGTTTTACACTTATAATTTGGATTAGACATCTTATGATTTTTGTGCATCCAATTTGTGATTGTTGTCAAGTAAAGAAATAACTAGCGTATGCATTTGGTTTTTCTTGTTTGAGGTAGGCAAACATAAATGCTTTTCGTTTCACTTGCTATTAGACTTGGAAGGTGGAAATAAAGGAGATTTGGGTGTGAACGCTTGAAATTACTTTGCTTAAATCAGTGAGTGTTCCTTGCATGTCGTGTGAATTACATGCTTATGTGGTTTAATACTTGATGTTACTTGTCCTCATGAGTGTTAAATATTTGTTCCTAGGCGAATGTGTACTTTATCGCACTCGATTTAACTCTTATTATACTACTCAACTATTATTACACTGTTTGTATATTATTTGTACATGACTATAGGCCATGTGTACTTTAACACATTGGCTGAACAAGGCTTCCCCTTCATTACCGGGCCATTCGAGCCAAAAGCGGATTCAGTCTGGTAGGTTGGTAACCTAGGGCACTGATTATGGTGTACTCAAGTATTACCACTGGGTGTTATAAGGAGGAGAAGGGTTGAGTGACTGACAAGATGGACTGCAACTGCTCCCAGTGAACCTTGTATCCTTTCAATGAGTGTTTCCTCATTTTATATGTTTTATAAATTTTATGCTCCTAAACTGATTTATATTGAATTATTGAGTACTCAACTGTTATATTGCTTCACTGCTACTATGAGATTGCATGATATTAGGATCGCTCACTGGGCTTTTAACTCATTCCTTCCAACTTTGTTTTTCCTTAGCAGGGTTTGAGAACGAGTCTCGAAGGATTGCACTAGGTCGTTTGGTTTGGAGACTTTAAGTTTATATTTTGATGTAACCCTTGTATTTTGGATTAAACTTATGGAATTTTGAATGGATAAACTTTTGTATTTGTAACTATAGTTTGGACGGTTGTGATTCGCTAGTGAAGTCTTAGGGTTTAAACGTTATATTGGACTGAAAGATATTAAAGTTATTTTGTTATCTGAAGTATTTGCTCGCTATTGAATTGGGGACTATAGTGAGTCCTGACGAGAGATGGGTAGGTGATCAGCCGAACCCTTTGGTTCGCTTTAGGAGGAAGTGGGGTCATCACAAATATCCTAAGTTGAACTTGAGTACATACACTCTACTTAAATATTGGTTCATAGCATTTGACTTTTTCGATGTGGGATGGGGTATCACATTGGGCCCGAGGTGTGACATTATGGTATCAGAATGAACTCTGTGTGGTTCTGCACGGGGTGAGATTGGGCCAGTGGTATTGGGGCGGACTGCACAATGAGTGAAGGAACTAAGAGCTACGTCGACTCAAGGGCGGGAGTCACCTCTAGAATCTGACACAATTGAGTGAATAATCCAGATCATGATATTGGATTGGATTTTGCGAGAACGCAAAGTCCAAAAAAGGAGGGGTGAATATAATACCCCATTCCATATCGAAAAAGTCAAGTGCTATGGACCACTACTTAAATAGAGTTTAGGCACTCAAGTTCAACTTGGGATATCCATTTTGGGTTAGCAAGGACAGAGTTCAAGTAATTGGGCTTTGCCGAGACTCTAGTCGCGTTTCAGGCCTACGGGCCTAAGGTGTGACATTTCGTGTGCGTGGAAAGTTTCCAAAAAAGTGATGAGTTTAATTTGGAGTCATGCTGGATAGATTCTTTTCCTTTGCTAATTAGTAGTTTATTGGTATTAGGAAACTTTCCTAATTTTTATTATTATTGGAATACATTTTAGGTTAGGAAACTATTAGTTTGGCTTCTATTAGGATATTCCTAATTGGTCAATATGGAAAAAATCAAAGGAGACTAGTACTTGGATTCGGGGAAGAGACGAGAAGGCTGCGGACTATTCCTTTGAGGCCGACTATTCTTTTTGGTTGGTGACTATTCCTTCTTGGCTACAGACAAGAAATGAAGCCAGGATTCTCTCTCGCTAGTTTTTATTTCAAAACAAAAGAGATGGCTTGCCGTCTTTTCTTTTCAACTTTGGGGGAAATTTTCTCCATGAGGCGTGGCTAAACTCTTAATTTAGTCAAAGATCAACTCAACGATGAGATCGAACTGATTTTTATTTGTTCTTTTAATTCATTGGTATTCTACATTTTCTGTATTAATTGCTTATGGTTGTTTTGTTATTTGAATGTCAAGAGCCTGATATTCGAATTAACCTAATAATCTACTGCCAAATTAATCTACTAAATCCTTAATTGTTTAGTTGATTAATATTAGTAGTGACTGACAGGTGTCGAGCCTGTACAATAATACTCAATAAACCTAATGCCAATAAAAATAATCAAAAGCTAATTCTAGGTACTGGAGCAGGGACTCTGGATGTGCAATGGGTTACTGGTTTCACCCTAATTCCAAGGAGTCTACTTGATCTGGTATACCAGAATTAGTTAATTTGTATACAGTGGCAAATAGGGTCGTCTCCACAGGGATTGGGAAAAATTAACTCCTTCTTGAGTAAGGGAAATGGGGGGATTTATGAGAATTGAATGCTAACAAAATATTAACTAATTAACCAACTATGAAACATAATTAAAAGAGAGAATTAATGGGAAAAACTCTAGCCAAGGATACACTTCGGAAATGGTTCAAATAACTGATCATTGATGCAAGTATAATTCCAATATTCATTGACAAACAGGTTTTTAATTGCTGATACGATCTGACAATTAGCTTCTCCTTATTGTATCGATAGCCAAGGTACGACCATTGACTATTTCCCTAATCCAGAAATAACCCTAGGTACGACCATAGGATTTAATTCCTGATTGCATTAAAAATTAGAGAAACCCTGTTCTAATTAACAAACACACTACGAGGGTTTATTTTAATTAGATTGTATGTTTCCCTGACACAAACCCAATTATGCCAGTTGCTACCAGGATTAGAACAGCCAAACAATTACGGATTCAACCACTCTAATTAGTGAATAGATCACATGAACAATAAAATACTGCACACTTATTTAATCACACACGGTCACTATAATCAATAAAGGCAGAAAACATACAAATATCAATGAATAAAGGGAACGGTTAAAATAAATTAAATCTCACAGAAATAGATGAACCAAATCTTCAAGTGCTCATTGACTAGAAGGATGAAATTAGCCACACATCACGTATGAAATTCCACCAAAGTGTTTAAGAGAAAATAGCAAAGTCATCTACTAATATTCTAAAGGAAAATAGCGAAGGAAGGAAGAAAAAAAATAGAAAAGCTATGGTTGGGTCTTTGTCTTGCTTCTTCGTCCATCGTTCTCTTCTTTTCCCAAGCAAAAGATGATGATAGCCAAGAAGATAGATTGATCAATCTACTAGTCACCGAGGTATTAGTACGCCTCCCACGACCAGACTTCTTTTTCTTCCTTTTCCGAATTAAACTCCACGTCGAGCACTCCCACGTTTTCCTCCTTTCCCCCTTTGCCCTCCAAGAAACGGAAAACTACTAACAATATAAAATCCTACTCTATTAAGAATTTCCTATTCTAAAAGGTTTCCTAATAACAAATACCAAATTAGTTCCTTAATAGAAACCAACTACCAAACAAGAAAACATCATAATTAATTCCACACTCCTTCAGATTTGGAATTCCCAATCTCTTGGAAATTTCCCATGCGCCCCTTGAAATCTTGGAAACCCGTATCTGGACATCTAGTTTAGGCGCGCCCATGCTTAACTATTAGGAAAGCTTCTGGAATTACATCTTTTCAGCACAATTCCACCAATTTCTGCAATTAACTACCAATTAAATAAACTCAACAGAATCCACCAGAGAGTGCAATTTTTAGTCTAAATAATTAGGAAATATTAACACAATAAATAACTAAAATTGCACCCTTTTAGTGACTAACTTTAATACACATTAGAGAAACGTATGATCTAATTTAAATAAACCCTCGTAGCATGTTTATTCGTTGGGATTGGGCTTTTCTTGTTTTTAATGCAATCGGGAAATTAAATCCTACGATCGTATCTAGAGTTGTTTCTTGGTCAGAGAAATAGTTAATAGTCGTACCTTGATTATCGATATAATAAGGAAAAGTTGGCTGTCAGAACATGTTGACGGCTATAACCAATCTATTAATAAATGATTGAACTATTTTTATATCAATGATCAGCTGTGCGAATGATATCTGAAAAGTTGCATCTTTGGTTAGAACATTTATTGTCATTCTTTAGATTTAATTTATTCTTATATATTTGTTTTATTAGAGTTAATTAGTCAGTTTAACTTTTCAAGAATCCCTCCTTTATTTATTGCTTTAGAAGGAAATAAATCAGCCAAGTACCTATGGATACTCTACTCACGCTATACTTTTGGGTTAATTTTATTTTATAGTTCCACTTTATACCCTTGAGCTAAAAAAGAAAAGGTCTGTTCGCCCCCTAAAACTAAACTATCTATATTTTGAAAAGAAATAAGATGACATTAATTTATGGCAGAAATGCGATTTGTCGAACACCTATATTTTACACTTGGGTCCAATAAAAGATGTACTTCACAAAAGTTTTTCAAAAAAATTTTGCTATTGGTAATTCTTGCAGCATTAGACCTTCGCCCTTTCCTACTTTCTTCGCTGAGATCTATTCAATAAACTTGAAGAGCAGGTAATTTAAGCCTATCGAAGCTGATTGTTTACGTGAAAAATTAGAAGACTAATAGCCTACCAAGATCGACTTTAAGGTTTTTTTGAATGATTTTCTTATTTTATCTGTTTTTAGTAGCTATTTCTATATCTAATCCCCCCCCCACCCCCACCCCCAACACACAATTTCTTAGCACACTCCTTTTTGTCTAGAAGGTAAAGTGATCTTTTCATTGCCTCTGTACAAGGCATTTGTGGAAGAATTGTTTGACTTTAGTATCAAAAACAAAGTAGTTCTTTGGATTAATTTCATTTTGCACCCTTAAATTATAATCTAATTCTCACTTCAATTCCTAAGTATAAACCGGAACCCTTTGTTCCTTAAGATATAATACCCGTCCTATTTAAATGCAATCATTAAATTATTAGTATACTAGTTAAGTAAGAAGCAACTATAACCAAAAAAAAAAAACTCATAAAATTAGAGAGAAAAAATGAGTTTAAAGACTAAAATAAAAATTAGAATATAATTTAGAGACTCAAGTATCTCAATTCAGAGTGTACGGACCAAATTTCGTAGTGTACTAGTCCTTGTGTACTAACACACGGATTATACATTGAAATAGGTGAAGAGGGAGAGGAGAGAACGTGAAGCTCTTGGTGCTCCGCCCCTTTATCGGCGCACATTATCCTGAGCACTTCCATATATCTGCTCGAGCTGTGATTGTTGAAAAGCTGGATATAGCTGGATATAGCTAGTCAGGGTACTACTACTTTCTGCAAGTCTTCTGGACGTATCATGAGGATTTGGAGTCTGTGTTCCACTGTCTCTGCTTTTCTTATTTTGTTTTTGGGTTAATTATAAATATTCCCTCTAAGGTTTAATCAGTTTTGCATTTTACCTCTTAACATTATTTATTTTTTTTCACTTTATGCCTTAAATCGTTAGTCAACTTTAATATTATGAAATGAAAATGTTAAAAAGACATTGATATCCCTAAGTGTTAATTACAGTAAATCCCCTTAAAGTATAGTGCATTTTGCACTAAAACCTTTAATTTTTTTTATTAATTTATTTGCTTGTCCATAAAACCCATTAGTTAACTCCAATTTTTTTGTACTAGTCAAGAAAATAATGTTTTATAAAATCAATATCCCTAATAATAATAATTATTATTATTATATATTTAGATATTGTTAAATTTTATCCCTATAATTATAGGTTTTGGGATAGAGGAAGATATCTTGTTGATTTCGCATAATAAGGGGAAAAATTATTAGTGTAAAATTAAACTATATTAGTGCAAAATTAAACTATGAAAATATTATCAAAGCTCTATAGATTGGATTTTTTTGATTGAAGATTATTTGAAAATTTTTTTAGATTAATAGTACTTTTTACAATTTGATGTTTGTAAGATAAAAAAGGTGATTGAAAAATAAAAAATAATTAAAATGTATTTATGATACAATAAAAAATTTAGAAAAATTTAGCAATCCAAATAGATTTTAATAGCATCTAACTATTGTTTATTAAAAGAACTTGGAAATTTTGAAACCCAAATCAATCATGTTTCTCTCTTTTTTTAGTATGACCAATAAAAAAAATGTATACTCCCATATAAAGAAATATCTAACTATTAAAAGAAAAGTTTAGTCAAATACACATTGTCAAAGAGAAATGGACAATATCTCGGCCATTTTTAACTTTTAAATATATTTCATATTTTAACTATTTTAATATCAATTTTCTCCATTAGGATGTCAAATTAGCAAGATATTCTTCTCAATCCAAAAAATTTTTAATTATGGAATGAAATTTAACTAGGACCATATCTATAAAAATATTATTATTTATTATTGTATAACAAATATTAATTCATTATTATGTAACGAGTATTAATTTTCTGAACGTTATTTGTCTTGGGTGTTATCAAAAATTAGAGTTCACTAATAAGTTTAGTAACAAACAATGAGGAAGGGATGGTTGGGTGGAGCACAAGTGAGAAGTCCTGAGTCCAAAACCTCCAACTTACATTAAAAGAAATAAAAAAAAAATTGATTTTAGTAAGTAACAAACAGATTGAGAAAAAAAAAATGATGTCAGGGGATAAAGCACGAAACAAGCAAGTAGTATATGTTAAGGGGACACTTGCTGTAGTAAACTACTAAAGTTATAGATGTCTTTTTGACATTACCACACCGTTAGAGTTGATTAACGATTTAAGGGATAAAGTGAGTAAAAATAATGTTAAGTTATAAAGTGCAAAAATGACTATACCTTAGGATTGAGTGATGTAGCATATTGTTGTATTACTTCAACTTTACAATTTATTGGCTGTTTAAAGACTTTTTGTGCCCCTGGAATTAGAAAGTCTAATGATGTCAACAGCCATACGAAGCATATATTATTGTTCTTCCTACTTGACTTTGCCTCTTTTGAAATATTGTAGGTGCTTTGAAAAACTTTTTTTTTTAATTGAAAACAATTGTTACCAATATTCCAGGGCATAGTTTTCTTGGTCACGTCCACGCTGGTACATGTGAAGGAATCAAACGTTTCAGTATTCCAGTTAAAGGTTTGATATACAAAGCGAACAACAGTCTCAATTCTAATCATCTGAAATGATTAGGCCTGAAAATTACTGGATTGCACTCAAACTTTAACTGGAATAGCCTCCAGAGGCAAAGCCTTTTGAACAGACAGCCCAAATTTTTCTTCCATGTCCAAATCTTCTGGTTTGATTCCCTCTTCCAGTTTCCAGTCAATGTTGTGAACGAAAGCAGCTAGCATCAAATGTACCATCCGATAAGCCAGAGACAATCCAGGACATATTCTCCTCCCTGCACCAAAGGGAATGAGTTCGAAATGCTGGCCTCTCACATCAATTTCACTGCGTAAAAATCGCTCTGGCTCAAAAATCTCAGGATCTGACCATGTTGCCGGATCTCTACCCAAAGCCCACACGTTGACAAGTACTTGTGCGTTCCTTGGCACTATGTAACCATTGATTTCTACATTGTCGTTAGCTTTGTGAGGAGCAAGTAATGGTCCTGGAGGGTGCAGCCGAAAGGTTTCTTTGATTACTGCTTGCAAGTAAGGGAGCCTCGAGATATCTGATTCTTGGACTACTTCCTTCTGTCCAATGACTTCCTTGAGCTCGGCTCTAGTTTTAGCAATCTTGTCAGGGTTGCTTAGTAACTCTGCCATTGCCCACTCCACAGTGGTTGAAGTAGTTTCTATTCCTCCCACAAATAGATCCTGGTAGAAACCATAGTAAGATTGATGTCAAGCCGACAGATTCCCTAATTCCTGCCCATATGATGTGAGATTTAATTAAAGTTATCATGCAGAGTTGAAGATTTCCACTAAAGATTCAATTCTATTCCAACCTATATATCTGCCCTGCACCCCGCAATCCCAGTATTAGCAGTCATTCTACAGGTGGAGGGCATCATTAATTTTCAGCATTTTACCTAATGGTAAAGTTTCATGACTATCAATGTGAGGTTGCCATTTATTTTCTTAAGAGAATCAGTGGAGCAAAACTTACTATCCACTATAATATTAATGTACAGAATCAGCCCCATGTTCAATGGAAGGACAAGCAATTAAATTATGTATAGACAAAGGTTTTGGACATGTAAGTTTATAACCAACAAGCTTATATTAAAGGTGACCGGGTTAGCACTTACAAAAAGCAAATGTTTGAGATCATTTCTGCCAAACTCAAACTCATTCTTTTTGCTATGATCCAAGAGTGTTTCCAACAGATCATTTTTCTTAGTCTCTGATGAACCTCTAACTTGCACCCGTTCATCCTGGACATCATCAAAAATATCATACAACTTTTGGAAATAGAACTTGGCGTCCCTCATGATGCCCTGGGGATCAATCATCCGTAGAACTGGAAAGAAATCGCAGAGATTAGGAGCGCCAAGATTTTTCATCACCCCCCACACAATCTCTTTGAGTTCTTGAGACGAATCAGAGTCATAGTTAGCAAAATCTTTAGAAAATAGAGTCCTTGATATCGAGTTAAGAGACGTTGTGAAGGCTGCATCGCCAATATTCACAGCTTTCCTGCTAATGCCAGACCTATGCAAATAATCGCGTAATTCTTGAAGCTTTTCTTGACGAAGGCCTTGGCTAGCGTCGAGCCTTTGTGTTGCAAAGATATTTTCTTTGCACATCTTGCGAATGTTCCGCCATTGGCTGGAAGCTCGCAGCCAGACCATGGACATCTTGTGGTGATCGAGTATTTGAGCTGCAGCTGGGATTGTGCGGCTTGAAAACATCTGATCATACGTCTGTAGCACTTCTCTTGCAACAGTTGCAGATGATACAAGGATGGTTGTTTTGCTACCTAGCTTAAGAGACATCAGAGGTCCATAAGTTCTGGATAATTTTTCAAATGATTGATGAGGCATTTTACCAAGCTGATGGAGACTACCGACGATTGGAAATGAATAAGGCCCCGGAGGAAGTCTGGCTGCTGATATCCGGGACCTTAAATTTGAAATGAGCACATAAATGCATACCCAGATGACAAAATAGAGTACAAGGGAAGACACTATAGTCTCCATAAGCCTTCCTTCCTTTCCCCCTATTGTTTTGTTTTACCCTCTGGACTTCTAATAGTTTACTCTCTGGAGATCTACTCCACCAGCAGGGTAACCAAAAAGTCTTCAAAATGGTATGGCTGTTTGTACCAATGGATTGGTAAAGCGGTATGATGTGGTATGGATGAAATAGGAGTTAGACACGGTAGCACAACCTAATATCTACCTGGTTTCGGGTCTGGCACATGGGGGAAAATGGTAACCAGCAATGGAAGGATTACTTTGATGGTGGGCTCCATAATACTTGGCATATGTGCTCTGATGATCAATGCTTTGACAGAAAAAGCAGTGGTGAGCTATGTCTTGTCCGTTTCCTTTTTTTTGTGAATACAATAAAAGGACAAAGATGATAGTTGGCCAGCAGACGAGGAATAAACACTGTTTAAGGAAAGAGAAGTAATGAGAGACATTAGCCACTAGAATTAGCCCCACCAACCCATGTAGGTGGAAATTCTATTGAAGGTAATAAATGAATGTAACATGGTCATGTCTGAAGCACACAGAAAATGAATTAAATTAGCAAATGCTCTTTGAACAACTGAGAGAGAAAACCCGGGAGAAGAAGATGCAAGAATGCAGGCGTGAAGTCGAAACGTGCACAAGGTACTACATGTAAGTAAGAATGTTGTTGTAGTGCATATTATTTTAAAATATGATTTTGAAATGGAGAGGAAAAATGTGAAGATGGGAAAAAAGTTGTTGTTGGATTATTTGGTGTTGTCATTTTGTATGGAAAGAAATAAGAGTTTGAATATAGGAGGAGAAAAATTGAATCATTTGGTTGTAAAGAATCGTTTGTGTATATAGTAAGAAAGAATGTTTCTAGTAGTTTTACATAGAAAGGAACAACATATTTTCCCATACAATGGAAAACAAATAAAAAATGATATGTAATTAATGGTTGTTGTAGATTGTAAGAACATATTATGGAAAAAAATTAAAAAAATAGTTTGATAGTAAAAAATATAGTTAAAAATAATGGTTGTTGTAGGTAGTAAGAAAGATTGTTTGTAATTTTATGGAAAGAATAAATAGTTTGATAATAGTAGTGGGTTAATCAAAATTTGTAAATATGGTACTGTAGTTGTGGTAGACTTAAGAAAAAAAAAGGGAATGGTTGACTGCATATGGTAAATAAAGGTATTGGTTGACTGCATATGGTTTCTTGTAGTTGTACTTTCTTTGTATGTAGATAGAAAGATTATGTGTCAATGACGAAGAGTAGATAAATCCATATAATGATATGGTAAGTGAAGGCAAAACGTTGAAAGCTATTGTGGATAATGGGGGAAAGAATAGCAAGTGAAAATGCTAAAGTTGAATGGAAATAGAAAAGATAAATGATTTAGTGTACATAAGAGAGTAGATAAAGTTAGATTAATTGAAATAATTAAACGTGCATGAGAAAGTATGAATCATCTATTAAAAAATTATCACATATAACCATTCCTTATTGTTTTCGTTGATACATATATTACATTAATTTATTAAAGTTACGTTATAGGATGAAACAATAGCAAGTGAAATGATAAAGTTGTATGGAAATAGAAAAGATAAATGATTTAGTGAACATAAGAGAATAGATAAAGTTAGAATAATTGGAATAATTAAACATGCATGAGAAACTATGAATCGTCTATTAAAAAATTATCACATATAATTATAGAGAATTTGAATGTAGATATGTATATTACATTAATTGATTAAAGTAACGTTAGAGCATGTGGAAAGTTAAGTACTTATGAATTTGGGTAGTTTGAGGTAAAATCCGGTCTTGCTAAAATGAAGCATGCATTTTACTAAGTTTAAGTTTTTTTGTGTGACACAAACGCAGGACAATGGAGATGAAGTAGACAATTTATAGTTGTGATCCGGACAATTTGGAGGTGTGATCCGTAGGCTTTGGAAGTGGCTGCTGGAGAGTTGCAACAAGTCCTTAAGGTGGGCCACTGCTTTGCTTTAGAGAAGCAGACTAGTCCAAGGTGTGGGCCACTGCTTTGCTTTAGAGAAGCAGACTAGTCCAAGCCTCCAAGGTGGGTCACTGCTTTGCTTTCATGTAGACAAGTTCGCTGGCAATAGTAGTCCAAGGTTCGCTGGCAATAGTAGTCCAATTACAACTGTCTAAGTGTCATTCATGATGGATTGGAATAAAGGGGAAAAAATAGGAATAGATATGAACGAACAGTTAGCTGACAATGAGCCATTTAGCTCACGTGAAGAAGAATATATTTCTTTAGAAAAGAGGGAAGAAAATCAGCCTATTGATGATATAGAAGAGGAAGTCATGAAAATGGTATTTGATAGCGAGAATGAAGCATATGAGTTCTATAATTTATATGGCAAGCTGACTGGTTTTAGAATTAAGAAGGCAAATGTGAAAGTTGAGAAGGATGGAAAGGCACGGTATAGGAAATTTGCATGCTCTAGGGAAGGAAAAAGGCATCCTAGTTATTATAACCTAACACAGAGGACTAGGCAGCCAAGGCCAGAGACAAGGACGGGATGTCTTGCATGTCTTCGCATAAAGCTTGACAAAGTCGTTGGAAAGTATGTGGTGACAAACTTTATAAAAGACCACAATCATGTGAGGGTATCCAAATCAAGCATTCCGTATCTTTGGTCTCATCGGAACGTTTCAAATGGCGATAATGCACATGCACATTCATTGAAAAAGGCTGGGGTAAAAATGAGTCAAGTCATGAAGTTCTTTGCAATGCAATGTGGTGGATATGGTAATATTGGCTTTGTGTTGAAAGACCTATATAATCGTGATGATGAGGAAAGAAAGAAATTGATCAAGGCGGGAGATACGGAATCTGCAATTGCATATTTCAGTGGTAGGAGAGCAAGCAACAAGTCATTCTTCTTTGAGTATGATGTGGATGAGGAAAACTGATTGAAGACACTTTTTTGGGCAGATTACGAGTCGCAATTGGATTACAAATGTTTTGGTGATGTGCTGATTTGACTCCACTTACAACATCAACGAGTACCATAAGCCACTTGTTGTATTTTCTGGAGTTAACAATCATTTTAACACCGTTGTATTTGGAACGGCCCTAGTAGTGGGTGAAACTGTTGAAGATTATGAATGGCTGCTAAACACATTCACAAAAGCAATGAAAGGTGAGAAACCAAAGGCTGTGATCACAGATGGAGATAAAGCAATGAAAAAGGCCATAAGTATTGTATTTCCAACAACTTGGCATCGACTATGCACTTGGCACTTAATGAAGAATGCAAATGCTTATGCCAAGTCAAACGTCTTCAAATCAATGTTCGCCCGGATGATGAAGAAGGCGTACCCAATTGAGGACTTGGAGGAGGAGTGGTTTGCAGTAGTAGGCCATTGTGAGCTCCATGGAAATAAATGGGTTGATAAGATCTTCCAAATGAGATCATATTGGGCTGAGTCTTTGCTTCGAGACAATTTTTTCACTGGAATGCGAAGCACTCAAAGGTGTGAGCAGATGAATGCATTCTTTAAGCAGTACTTGAAGAAAACAATGAGTTTGTATGAGGCAGTAACAAATCATGAGTTAGCTCTTACCCATTTGAGACATACTGGAGTGAAAGCAGTTCACGAGACAGAAGATACAACAGTTGTATTGGCAACTAAACTGCGAAGTCTTGAAAAGCATGCATCCGAAGTGTATACCCGAAATATATTCTTTCGAGTGAAGAAGCACCTAAAGAGACAAGGCCTTTATGATTGCTTTGATCGTAAAGAAAGACAACATGGATGTGTATTTTACTTCAGAAAGTACACAGATGATCGAACGTGGAATGTGGAGTTGGATAGGAGAACCCAATCACTGAAGTGCTCGTGCAAGAAAATGGAATGGAAAGGGCTCCCCTGTGCACATATTTTTCGTGTAATACTGATGGAAAACATGCGAGAGATACCAGAATCATGCATTTTGAAAAGATGGACGTGTAAAGCAAGGGAGGAGGTGCAAAATGAGGTTGCTGAAGGGAGGCAGGAGGTATATGCCGAGTTGGTGCAAACCGCAAGATATGGAACTTTAACATCAATGTGCAAGGAGATGTGTTTTTACGCATCTAACATGGATGATGGATTTGCTCAAGTACGTGAAATTGTTTCAAAGGAGACCAACACTTGGCGGAGAGCGTGGGTTGAGCGTGGATTCGACCGCTCAAAAGATGGTGGATTTGCCTCGTGCTTGGATAAAGCTCAACCACAGAAGTGCCGTGTCAAAGATCCCGAAAGGATAAGAGCTAAGGGTGATCGGATTAATAGTAACAAGACCAAAGTCACTAAGTGTGGAAATTGTGGGTAAGTGCGAAATTATATGTTTGTTTAGTAGAAGTGTTTCTTGTTTGATTAACAGAGTAATTTGTTTAATTAAAATATGTTCTTGCACTAACAGGGCGCGCGATGGGCATAATAAGAGAACATGTCCTCTTAACACGAGTTGTTGTCCACCCCCGTGCATGACAAGAGGACAGGTGGATGGATTTGGAACTCTAAATCAAGCAGGGAGTTCCCATTACAATGACAGCATGAGCCTATCCGGGCTAGTTGGAACATTTTCTTATGGCGCTTATCATGGATTCCATTATCAACCATCAACGGAAATGGGAATTTAAATGGGGTTAGTGTACAAGCCAGTAGTAGTCAAAATTGGAATGTAAGTCAGTTTGTATATGCTGTGAACGTTTATTTTTAATTCAACTAGTTTTTTTAATAAATAATTTTGCTTAACGTGTGCTTAAGAGTTTGTCCACTTTGAAGGGGCCTTGGAATGGAACGATAGGGACAAGTTCAAACAATGTTGACTGTGGAACAAAAGCTACTACAGAAGACCCAAATACTAATTCAAGGTCGTATTTGGGCAAAACAAGTCATTGGGCATATCACTGAAGTTCCAGACTCAAATTGATTCACAAGGCCAACAACTCTGTAAGCCCCGCTTTCCTAATCTGTTCACTGTTAATCTGTCTCTCACCTTTTTCATTCGTGAAAAATATCCCACCTTTCCCCGCGTTCCTTTACTGTTTCCAAATGCAATTTCGTTGAATTGCATCAAAATTTCAGGTCAGATTGCAGCTTCCCCGCTTCCCTCCTTTTAGCGCCTAAAATTTGAAGTTTGGTGGGCCAAAGATTTTGAATTGAATTTGGGTTTTGTGGAAAAATTCCCGCTTTTCACTTTGTTGCTCCCTACATGACTCCATTGACCTTGTTATCAGATTCCTCACAACAATTTGCCAGCCATTAACCTTCTTATCATATTCTCTCAAAATTGCCGGTTATCCTTTTTCTGCGGCTTCACTCCATTTTGTTTTCCCCTAACCATCGAACCCTACTATCTCTCTCTATCTCTCTCACTGTCCCAAAAATAAATTAGTTTAGACAGATTATCAAATGTCTTCTACTCCCCCTCCAATTCGATCTGGATATTTAGGTGAATGGCCACAAAGAATTTGCTCATGTGGAAGAGTGTGTAACATCAAAATTGTGGAAAAGTCCGAGAAGAACTTGGGCAAATACTACTATGCCTGCCCAAAAGATTCAGTAAACATCAAGTTTTCTTAGAAAAAAAGAACGATCGTGTTTCACGGTTGGAGTTGAGTGAAAAACGTGGATACCAAAAGTTGCTCTGTTTTGTTACTATTGTTTTTTTTTTTTACTTTTGCTCACTATTACTTGCTCGATTCGAGTGAGGAGGTGGATATGGAATTGCTCTCTCCCAGCGAACATGTGAACGGCCTGGGATCAAAGTTTGTCCAATTTTTAAATATTTTTTTCTCACTTTTTCTTGCTCTATTTCGATGGAGGAGGTGCATATGGAATTGCTCTGTCCACCCAAGATGTTAACAGGCTGCTAACAAATTTTTTTAATTTTTTGTATGAAGTTTTTGTCTATTACTTACACTATTTTTATTTTCTTTTTTTGTGCATATGGAATTTCTATATAACAGCAAAAATGTCCCGGATTTCGAGGGTGGTGTAAGGTCTATGCCACGGCTATGAGAAATGCAAACAGACCATCCTTTGCACATACTACCACGGCGAGTTCTTTGTCGACCCCCATGGCCAATGATGAAGGCTCTGGCGTCGTTACAGAGGTTGAATTGGAGCGTGTACGAGTAGATTTGAAACAGTTGAAAGCTAAATTAAGTCAAGTCAAGGAGTCATTGTGGATGATGAGAGCCGGAGTTGTGTTGTCGTTGATAATTTCCCTTGTTGTTCTAATGAAGCTGTAGTCCACCCAGATACTGAATCTGTAATCTGAAGCTTTGTTTCCCCATCTACGTGTACGATTAAGGGAGAAAAAACCAGTCTGTTACGTAGAATTACTTTTATTTTATATGTGTATGACTCCGTGTATGTTAATTCACTATTTGGAAGATGATGATGATGGTGATATTCGCAAATTACATTGCATACAAAAATGTGTATGGTAATTGCGGACCAAAATCAACAAGGGCCAAAATTGCACCAGCTGACTGGGAAATTACTGACATACAAAACTCACATGGATGATGAGGAGCAATGGTGGTTTTCTCGGACAAAATACTAGTCAAAAGATGTCTACAGGATGCGGACAAATGAGACCAGAATGGGAATATTTGGGAGCTTTTGATACATTCTTGGGTGTGTAGTTGCTCACGGACTCAGAGAAGACTTTGTTGTTGCTTTCTCAGCAAACAAATGTGAACATCTTGGGTTTTGTATAAAGGGAGCTGTTGATACACTGTTGGGTAAGTTGCTCATGGTCTCACTCCCTTCTTATTATGCTGTGCTTTCTCAGTCACCACAAGTTAATTTCCAAGTTTCTTAGCAAGTGCAAAATATCACCCATTGTTCTTATCCATCTCGAAATCAAGTAGGAAACAAATGGAAAATGTTCCAGCTTCCAAGGCACGCGGTAAGAGAGGTGGAAAGAAATTAGTTATGGACAGCTTCATGGATCGCCATGGAGTGGTATGGAATGGGCATCGCCGGACTCCACTCCAGCTACCAATAGAAGTGCATGACCCACTTGGAGAAGTAGGCCATATGCTTCTATCGCATGCGACAACAACGCTCCCAGAAAATGCAGTAGTTAATTCCCCAACATCAAGATTTGACACCCTTTTTGAAAGGAGGTGTGAAGTTGAAGTCTTGAGTAAATGGCATGGGTTACATGTTCCTAAGCCCCGCTTCATTAGGAAAAACAGGGACAGGGAGACGGAAAGTTTTTCCTTGAAATGCCTGGAAAAGGAAATTGTCCAAATGGAATGCCGCCTTGGTCGATATCACAAATTGGAGAAGAACAAAACAATCTCTGACATCAAGCTGAGGTTCTCATATGATGATTCAGTCAGGAAGGACCCAATGCTAATTTCAAACCCAGACATCAGTGATGAAAGCGCAAGTGATGGGGATTTTGTGAAGTATCTACCGAGTTCCCCGCTTCCTTAATGGGACTCCATATTGCTGCACCGCTGTTTCTAATTGTGTCACATAAGGGTACTATAACTAAGTATTAGAACCTGTTATTTGTGTACTAGCATAAATTTTGTTCTATCCTTTTATCGAACTAGTTTGTATTTTACTTCTTAACATCGTATATTTTGCATCTGATTCATGTGCTTGTGTGAATCATTTATGCATTCTAATTGGACCCTTGGACCCTTTTATTTGCCACGGATTGAATGATCCAACACATCAGTACCAAAATTTAAATGCACAACAATAATCGTTGGACAATTGGTCCATTATCACCCAATTGAGCATTATTGCCTATGACAAAGACACCATGTATTATCATGGATTTCAACTGGAGTAGCCAATAACAAGACAACTCTGTAAGTCAGAATATAGAGCCG
This sequence comes from Gardenia jasminoides, assembly GCA_013103745.1. Taxonomy (NCBI): domain Eukaryota; kingdom Viridiplantae; phylum Streptophyta; class Magnoliopsida; order Gentianales; family Rubiaceae; genus Gardenia; species Gardenia jasminoides. The sequence goes on from CM023103.1 coordinate 34,899,814, forward strand.
TAAACACCATATGGCTGTTGAAATGTTTTAAACACAGTAGCCAATACCGAACCTAATCTAAGTCATAATACAATTTCCAAATCATATTCTCCAGTCTTGATTTTTCCAGCAATATCAACCTAAGCCAAGTCGTTAGGGATGACAAAAGTACCAATTGCAACAACCAAAAGTGCTAGCATACAAAATTGAATTAGCCAATACTGCTTGTACACAAAAAATTGCAACAGCCAACTCAAAGAGATATGCCACACCCTTTGACTCCCAGCATGCCTATTACTCGCAAGCCTTGAACCTTTAGCTTATTCGAATCGTCTAAGAGCAATTTAACTGCCATTTTCTCACGCTCTACATCTAAATCGAACTGCACCAGCAAGTACATGTAATAAATTTCAATGGTATTCATGCATATGCTGATCTTAATTGAGGTAAAAAATTTCCAATCAGTTATAAGGGATACCTGTACATTCATTGTCGGTCCTATGTACTGACAGTGTTCCATAAACTTGAGTACATACATCCCACAATCACTTCTATCATTTGTCACCCAAATAAATTAAATCAGTAACAGGCATTGTACTGTAACTAAGCTACTAAAAAATTGTCACCCATTGCTCTAAAAAAGTACTCACGAATTCTGCTACCGTGGGCACCACTCGGGAGCATCAATAATAAAATCAGTAAAAACTCTGTGGAGTTTCCGCTCACCCATACCAACATATAATGCCATTTGAAGTCTACCCCACTGTGGTTAAACATTGCTATTTCAAATTACTACACAACCAACTTGCCAATCATGCTAATTTCTGCTTTTAAAATTGTATACTTACTAGTTTTCTTGCCATTGCCAACCTCAGGTTGTTCTCCAAATCTGATTTAGCTGGGAGTGAGTCAAGTAGATACACGGTATCAGAACCAATGTGGACTACTGCCAGCAGCCAATGATTTTTTTCCCAATTAAATGGGATGCATATATTCTCACACTCATCAATAGGCCCCCAAAATCTATCTTCCTTCAAGAATGCTCTATAAAGAATTTCATCAGATTTTTTTAGGTCTAGTGCTACAACCTGCAATTAAAGAAGAGGACTAGACAGCATAAGTACTTAGCTAGGCTATCTATTATGTCCATTTTTTGGTATTATATGTAGACACTAACCAAAAAATCAATGGGCAAATACCACATGGGATAGCCCATCCTAACTGCCTTTCCTAGCTCTTCGTGTTAGCAATGCCGCATAGCATGAAATCACCTACAAGGAATCAAATGAGCCCTTTGCCCCTAACATACAATGTAGTACAAAACAATCTGATGCATCTTCAATTGAAAAACAGACATCTTTACTTCATATTTTCATTGTACCTCAGAGCTTAATCACCCTCCTGGAAGTAGCGTCTGCATGGCCTCCCTCGATGCTGTGTGGGACATGATGTGCACAAGGTTGGAACTATAATTCAAACACAACATAAACCACTTACTACTATATCTGACAAACATATCAAACAATGTAGACATCAGAAATTCTCCATTAATGGCTTCAACAGTCTCACCCACGGGGCAGCGTATCATCAACAATATACTTGAATATTTTGCTTAGTTGGCAGCCTTTGGACTATGTTGACTTGTCCAAACTTTCCTTCGACATTCCCCCGGGATGCTTTTTCTATCAGTCAAAACATAGATTTCTTCTCTAAGGTCACATATTTCAAAGACTTATAGAAAATTTAAAATTACCATTGCACTTGAATTGAAGCATGTCTTGATGCATACCTGGTCATGTATATCCTTGCCATGTTTCATCTTCTTTCCAACCATGGCCCTGATTTCAAAGGGACTTAGTTTATGGCACTGTACTTCACTTTTACCTCTCTTTCCTTTACATTTCGATGTCCCGACTACACTATTACAGCTAGACATAGCTGCAGCTATTGCAGATGGTGTATTAACACCATCAACCTCTCGTGTTTTACTAGTCTTTGGCTTCCATTGGGCTGACTTTACCTCGATCACTTCATTTTCTCTACTATTGAATTCCAGGCTTCTCCGGGATGGGGATAGTGATTCGTCCACATCGTAGATTTCCTCACGTACCATGTCATAGCCTTCCCCTAACTTTGGTGGTGTTATTGGGTTACGATCAGCAGTCATGTTTCCATCACCCACGGATCGATTCTTAAGTTCAATCCCCTTGGCTACCTTAATTCCTTCCCGTACTTTATCATTTGACTCTACTAGTTTCCTTGGCGTTATTGGATTCCTATCACATGTCATTCTTGCGGCCCTCGTCATGCCAACTCCACTGTCGATCACATTTGTTGCTGCCTCTCTATCAACTGCACACTCTTTTCCCTCATTTAAAGCATCTACAATGCTTAATAGGATGCTATAATTAGCCTCGCCTTCCTCTCTAGCCTAATCATCCTCGCTTCCAATGCCGATTGCTGATGGCATACTTTACTCATGGCCACCTGAATGCCTCGCAATGCCTCTTTATTCAGGGCGTCTTCGCCATCTTCTTCAATTTGTTCCCCATCATGTAACATTCGGTCCATATTTTTTTCCTCAACTAGAACATCAACCTACAACCAAAAAACATGATTGAATACAGTTAGTCTCGAGATTAATATATACCCCTTTCAACTATTTGTTATGAATTCTTACACCATTGCCAACAAATAATCCAACAGCTTGGAGTTCTAATACTCTAAATTTGAAGTCAGTTTCACCCCATGAGCAAATCCGTGGCCTTGGTCTCATGCTTATTTCAACAGTTTTGCATCTTCTTAAATGCACATACTCCAAGTAGAATATCTGCAATTATAATTGTGTTCCAATTTAGTAACTAAACTGTTAATGCGAAAGGTGAAAAATTAAAAACCTCATCACTTGGCTTACCATCAAGAAAACCATGCAGCCCCCAACTTCCAGAAATGGTTTCTCAACTCTGTTTGCTATGCCATTAGCCAGCTCGTCCAGAACATATTTGGACCAGTTTATCATTTCCAATAGCTCCACATTTGCTACCACAGGAATTACAGTCCTACTAATTCCATAGCTATAGGTGGTGCTAATAATCTACCGAGTAAAAATAGCACAATTTCCACTTTAAACTCTACACCACTGTTATCCAACTGCTGGATGCTCCTTCCGAGGTTAACCAAACCTACCTGGGTTCCTACGACATCTATATTCAACTCCCTCTCAATTTTCTGTTCAACTCTGTATGCGCTTACCATCAGTTCCATTCCATAACTTTTGAGGCCTAGAATGTGCTCCACATCCTGCGGAGTCACCTTGAGATTATGTCCATGCACATTCAGTGTTTTTTTTTTGTTGAATCAAACCTCTCAACGAGCCATGACATGAGCTCCAAGTTTATCTCAAATTGATTCAACTGCAACATCGAACCGAATCCTATGCTTTTCACAGCCGTCACCTGGTCATCATTATTTAGTCCATTCAATACCTCCCGCACCATGTATGTCGAAGAACTAGTGCTGTATATTACCTGCTCAAGAACATCAGTAATCTCTTTACTATACCTTCTATCCATATTACTGAGCATGTTTATTGTAATAATTGCTATACTGCTATACTATCTCACCTGTTCCCTTCTACTTCCAATTCTACTGGTGCTTCCTCGTACCTCCCTGCTAACCAAAATTAAACCAAATGAAAAATTTTTAATTTTTTTTCTAGTCCCATGCTCATTGTCCAGTCAAAACACATTTGGAATCAACTTCTAAACTAACAAATTTGGTACTTTCAGCAACAACTTCTATACACATTTGGTACTTTCAGCAACAAATTCACCCAACATTATACTGATGCCTTATACATGCATTTTTTGACAAATTCACCATGATTTCAATTACTAACAATTTCAATGTTTGACAGCTTCAACTAACAATTCACCTGACATATCGTACTTAAAGAAATTTTTTGAACCCCATTATCTTAAACATGCATAGCATATAATAGCCGTTCTCTCTCTCTATCTCTCCCTCTTTTTTTTGTTTGGGGAAGTGCACAACAAGATTTCTATTTGCTTTATTTCATTCTTGTGCATTTTTAAGGGTTTTAGACCTCATTCATAACTATACATACCTGCACATTGGCCACATTGAAGCTCCGCCATTCGATTCTTCTTCTAATCCAGGCAATGTCGTTGCTGATCTGCTCGTTGTTGTGCTTGCTACGCTCATTCTTCCGTCCAACGTGGAGAAGGCAGATGATCCTACCCAGCTAGTGCACTTGATTTTTCAGCCATTACTTTATCAACTCTACCTCTTCTACCCAAATCTTACAGCATTTTTAGTTTCGCTCTGGTAATTAGATTTTGAAGGCTTCCTTCGTCTTTATTTTCATCCTCCGACAGGAAACCTTCTTCCTGGAGGAGATAGCTACAGTAGCACAAATTTTGTTTCTGTGCTGCCCCCTCTCTCCAAAAGGCACGTTTGTTTTCACTGGAAGTTGGTGTCACGTGACATACTTTCAGCTGAGAAGGTTGCCGGTTAATAAGCATTTTGTTCTATTCATCTCTTTGCATTTTATTATTTTTTAAAGTTCATTTACCGAACAAATTTCACCTTTGTCAGGGCTAATAAATGATTTGACTTTCAGCTCAATACTAGTGTTAGAAGACCCACTCTAATACCAATTGAGTGGTACAAACCGTTCTACCATTTTGAAGCCCCTTCGGCAGGGTAACATGTTTGTTTATATAGATGTAAACTGGGGTAACTGCGTAAGTGCTGATGTTACTGCTAATATTTTGACTGGCGGAGCCACATGGCTCCAAGTGGTGTCAATTGATCCCACTTAATTTTCAAATAACTACATATAGATATAGATAATATGTTGTCAAATGTTTGACCCTATAAAAATAATACGTATTAGGGTTAAATTTTAATTAATAAGTTTTGAGGAACTAAAAATTAATTATAACTTAGAATTCAAAAATCAAATAACCTACCAAGATAGTGGTCCAATTACGCCACTCCAATAAATTAATCAAAGAATCTATATACTTCTAGATTTTTTTTATAACAAAATAGCAATTTTATTAATTAGATTGTTGGAAATCTATCAACATAATTTGCTTGACAAAATTTAGAGGGAAGTTCCACAAAGAGTCAATAAGGTCTATTGATTTAGCATGAAAAGACGATTCGTTTGCAACTTTATTTGCTCCTTTAGGAATTCAATTGATGGCAATACAATTGCATTCTAACAATAACGCATAAATATCTTTAATGATAGGGCCAACTACTAAGTAATAGTCCTGTTTGTCTTATATTTTGTGGATTACAGAAGATGCATCCCCTTCAAAGATACAATTTGGAATCATCGGGTTCTTTGCTAATTCCAGCGCCTCTCTAGCAGCTATTGCCTCTGCAACTTCGGCATCAACCAATCCTTGAAATTGCTTTAACAAACTAGTAATGAAAGACCTTAAGTGATCCCCAATAACAACTCTAATTCCACAAACTTTCTTACTGTAGAGATAGAGCCATCAAAATTGATCTTGTCAATGCTTGGGAGACTCTTTTTTCTGAAGGGACACCGGGCAGAAGATTAACTTCTTTGGAAAACCTGTAAATAGTTAGCGTAAGCTAACCATTGATAAAGGATTATGAAGCCTACCATCAAAAAGAACAGCACTACGCTTCACCCAAATTTCATGACAAAGCATGGCAATGAGTTCACAGTCTCTTTTTAGAGAGTATCCGTACCAGCTCCTTTATCCACATTTCAATGCTAGGGTGATCACATTGCTGAATCTTTTTCTCAAGGAACAACAGGGCCCAAATTTGAACAAAGGCTGGAGAACGAAAGAAAAGATGAATCAAGTCAATTTTGGGTTCCTTACGAACCAAACAGATAAGATTTCATTGACGATACAATATATTAGCATAGTCCTAAACAACAAGGATGAAATAGAACAAGATTTACAAGCATGGACCAAAGCAAGAATTGAGATACTATATATGTACGTTTTCGATTTCCAAATCTTCAAATCAAGTCATTACTACATTTGATTTCAACAGTAGACAAGTCACTCTCTAAATTTGCAAATCATTTAATTTTCTTAGTTTTTTTTTCTTTTCTAACTTTTCATTTCTCAAGTGTATCTTCACATCATGCTCACATGTAATGTAATCTTCATAGATTTTAATTTTCATTAGCGAAATTTTATTTGAGGACGTGGATAAATTTCTTAAAAGGAAACCCATACAAAATAAAGTGACTTGTCAATTTCTTATATTGAAAAATATATCTTTAACCAAATCAACAACAAATTGATTTGTAACCTTTTAGAAAATGGATAGTCCTAGAAGACAAATGTAATACATATGTAATATAATAATTTTTTACCTTGTCACAACTTCTATGAAAATTTTGTGCTCCCTTTATAGCAACATTCTCTAAATGTATATTCCAGTGATAATGGGGATTTTATTTTAAATATTTAAAACTACTACCATTCAATGTTAAAACATACAGTCTTGTTTGGATCATCATTTTCTATAGAATTTTTTTTTCCTTTTTCATAAACTTATTTCTCAATCATTTTTTCGCTTCACAAACATCAGATTGCTACAAAAAAATTTCTACAAAAAAATTTAAAAATAGTAATCCAACTCCCTCTCATTTTATCATTAAAATGTAATTTTAATATGAGGGTATAGTACAGATCCAAACATGAATAGTAGACTGTTGTGTTCAAATTTGACCCACTTAACACTAGGTCGCGGCTCCACCGTGACTATGAGTATAAAGATAGAAAGAGGATGGAAGACCGGTGCTATTTGTGTAGAAACTTGCAGTTCGGTAAGTTGACTTTATGCAACCAACAGCACAATTTGATGCCTTTTTCCCCAACTTTGGGTTTCATCTTTCATGTCTTTGTAAATTTCCACCACTTTCGAAAACTGCTAGCACAACTGACTTGCACACAATCTAGCCAAGTTTGAATTGTACGTCTTATCCAAGGACTGCCAGAAACATAGGTGGAGAAGATCGAAATGGAGACCAATAAACGAAAAAAATTATTCTAGTAGTATCATAGACATTATAACTAGCTACATTCTCATATGAAACATTTTCAATTGCTACTTTGCGTTGCTTCAGATTTTAAACATTTGCAAAACAGTTTAAAAGTTAGGATTTGCATATGCCTAAAACGTGATAAGGAAATAGAATAATGATAAACTTTAGAAGACTAGCAGCTAAAAGTAGTCAGTAGCTTCGAAATTGCGACGTCTATGACAATCTTATTTTCCAATCGAAAAATTGTCTGTCCACGAGTTGTCAAGGTATTTCTTATTATTTTCTAATTTCCACAATTAAAAGGATCCACATGACATGTACTCTTACATACATCAATTCTTGAAGTCCAAATGTTTCATCTCTTTATCTAAATCTTCCTAATATCAGGATTTGAAATTGATTTACATCAAGTGCTTTATACAATCTTCCAGGTTAAGTTTTGAAGTAAATGGTCAATTCAAGAGTAAACTGTAAGCATCATTGACTAGTCTAACGTTTAAAGAGAAGAATTACAGGACTCTCCAGTCTCCAGCATATCTCTTTTTTTTTTTTTTGGTTTCTTGTTTAAGTTATACAAATTTGAAATTTGTTGCAATACAATAGATTTCTGGCAAACATGTAAGATATCTCCCATCTTTTTTCTACCCATATTTCATTTTCATAATCCATACCTGCCCTTTCAAAGGCTGATGATTTCAAAATTGTTGGTGATACATGTACGTGTCTAGCAAAAACTGCTAGTTCATCCTCTAAGACAAAAGGAAAAATGAAGGAATCGCATCTATGTTTGCAACAATTTCCATTGATTAACAAAATGACTTTGTTAAAAATATGATCAAAGTTCACAATTTGCATGGTGCCTCAAGTAGAGCCGTCTAGCTAGGCTGGGAATGCGTATGTAACATTATATCTAATGGTAAAAATTTAGAGGTGTTTGGTAAATAGATTTCAACCCCTATTATGGGTTTCAAATTCAATTATATCCATACATGATGTTTGTTTAGGGCTAATGGGAATAAATCAATAAAAATGATAGATCACTATTATGAATTTTCTGATTAACCACCTCGCATTAGGGAATCATCTTAATTATCCATTTTATTCTCTTTAAATGTAAATATAAGAAAAATAATGCCATCTTATTCTCCTTAAATGTAAAAATAAGAAAACAAAATGCCACTGTTTCTGTTGTTTTCAATAAATGGAAAAAAGAAAAGCAAAAAGAAATAATGAAAAAGAAAATTAATAAATTGTAAATTCTATTCCATGTTAACAAACACACTATGGTTTGTATCAAAACTCATTATCATTGACCACCTTATAATACCGATAATGATAATGATTGTGAAATTCTAACCAAACAGCTACTAGTCATATTCTACTATGAAAAAGTTAAAAAGAAAAAAGAACACGCATGAATAAACATGAACTAATAGAAGGATAGTTGTGGTTGCCAAGCAAATGCATGCACGTTGGCATTTTCTTGCTTATTGGTGTTGTAGATAAATGTATTTACAAAGATTTCTGTCCCACATTGAAAAATGAAAAGACATTTTATTGGTTTATAATGCTTGACTCATTATCGGACCTATGATGTGTTGGAAACTAGCGTGGGTTCGCGCATGTGAGGGGAAAGTTAAGTTGGGCTAATCTAGTTCAAACTGATGGATTTGCATCCCATCTGTGTGGGTTAAAATACGGCCCAGTCTGGTTTTGCTTTTGCATGAAAAAAGAATTTATTTTTACCAAATAGAACTTGGACTGAGTCAACACGTTTGGATAAAACTTTATCTCATTTGCCAATCTTTTGCAAACCGTTGCCTAAAGTTTAGCAACGTCTTACTTTATCTTATCTGCAAACGTTCTGCAAAACCATTGCCTAAAGTTTAGCAACGTCTTGTTAAGACAAAATCTTATCTTATCTGCAAAGTCTAACGGATCTTTCCCTGAACTCCTCCTATAAATACCTGACCTCTATCTTTCCCATTTGCACCACTAGACTTTCCAAAAAGTCATTCTCTCTTCCTCTTGCTCTTTCCTCTTCTCCTTCTCTGCTGGATATACTGTAGTTTGCTGTTCATCTTTCTTCTTGAAAGAAAAGAAGAAGGCTTGTTTAATTCTAGTGAAACATTTTGGCACCTTAAAATAATTTCTTAGGATAGTGCTATTTAACACGACTCAAGCATGTTCATGTTTCTTATTCCAGTTATTAGTGTTAGCATTGTTCGACATTTTTTTCCAATAATCTCAGAAACTATGGCCTCCAACAGTGTTAACACCTCACAACCATCATCCACAGCAGTTGCAGTCGCACTACCATTTGCTAAACCTTTTCCGGACGTTTTCAAAATTGAAGTTTTTGTCAATGAAAATTTCAAAAGGTGTCAAGATCGTGTATACTCTCTATTCAACATATATGGAATGGTATTGGCATTGACAAAATCTCAACCCGATGCAACCGTGGATGTCAAGATATAAGAATTGTGGCAATATGCTAATAAGGTATATCGGCATACTATCTTACAAACACTCTCTAATGAATTATTTGAAGTGTACTGTAGCTGCAAGGAAACTAAGAAAATTTGGGAAGCATTGGTAACAAAGTTTACAGCTGAAGATGCAACCAAACAAAATCGTGGGAAAGTATAATCAATGGCAGATAATAGACAATAAGGAAATGAAAGTTCAAATCACGAAGTACCAAATGTTACTCGAGGATCTGAAAAATGAAGATATCAAGTTGCCCGAGAAATTTGCTGCATGCATGCTAATTGAAAAATTACCCAAGTCATGGGTCGACTACAAAAATAACTTGAAGCACAAGGAAGAAAATTACACAATTGATGAGCTCATGAAACCCATTCTGATTGAAGATTCATACAGGAAGAAGTTAAAAGCTGCCAAAGCAAAGGAGATAGCTCTCAAAGCTAATCTGGTACAAAGTAACAATAAGAGGTACGTCAATAAGTCCCAAAATAACAAGTTTAGGAATCCCTTTTAAGAAAAAAAAAGAGGCAATTGCTATAGTTGTGGAAAACCAGACACCATGCTGCTGAGTGTAGATATAATAAAGATGACAAAGCAATGGTAATCCTCCTAAGGCTCATTTAGTCGATGGAGATGAAATAATTGCTGCAGTCATCTCTCAAGTAAATATTGCAGCCAATGTGAAAGAGTAAGTGGTAGACCCTGGGCCTACTCGGCACATATGTGCAAATCGAGAAGCGTTTTCCTCCTATTCTCCAATAAGGGATGATGAAGAGGTGGTCTACCTTGGAGACTCACGAACTGCTAAAGTTCTTGGTAAAGGCAAAGTGTTCTTGAAACTTACTTCAAGAAAAACTTTGGCCCTTAATGATATGCTGCATTTACCAAATATTCAGGTAAATCTGATTTCTGTAGCTTTGTTAGGAAAAGTTGGGGTGAAAGTGTCATTCGAATATGATAAGATTGTAATGACAAAAAATAATATATTTGTACGGAAAAGCTATTGTAACTAGGGACTCTTTGTATTTAACATTTCAAATGTAATCAATGAGAATGCTTCTTCTGCTCATATTGTAGATTCAATTTCTTTATGGCATGCTAGATTAGGACATGTTAATATAAGTTATATAAAGAAAATGCAATCTTGTGGTCTAATTTCTGGTATTTTTGATAAAATGAACAAATGTGAAATATGTGCAAAAACTAAAATAACAAAGAAAAGTTGTGTAACTTTCCAAAGAAAAACTGAATTGTTAAGTTTAAATCATACAAACTTAGGTGACTTGAAACAAACTATGACTATAGGTGATAAGAAATATTATGTTACCTTTATAGATGATTATTCTAAATACACTAAACTTTATTTACTTAGAAATAAAGATGATACTCATAATGCTTTTTTATCTTATAAGTCTGAAATAGAAAATCAACTTAATAAAAGGAAAAAAAATTAGATCGGATAGAGGAGATGAATATTTAGCCTTACAAAATTTCTTTGAACGTGAAGGCATTATACATGAAATGACACCACCATATTCACCAAAATCTAAGGGGTAGTTGAAAGGAAAAATATAACATTAAAAGAAATGATGAATTCTATGTTAGTTAGTTCTCATGCTCCTGATAATTTGTGAGGAGAAGTTATATTATCTGCATGTCACTCACAAAATAGGATACCTCATAAAAGAACTGCCAAAACACCTTATGAGTTATGGAAAAATTATATACCAAATTTGAAATATTTAAAAGTGTGGAGGTGTCTTGCTAAAGTATTATTGCCTGAACTTAAGAAAAGAAAATTAGGTTCTAAAATTTCTGATTATATGTTTGTTGGATATGCTGAACATAATGCTACATATAGATTTCTTGTTTTAAGAAGTGATGTGCTTGATTATAAGACAATTATTGAGACAAAAATTGCTGAATTCTTTGAACATAGTTTTCCACTGTCTAATAAAATTTCTCATGCACTTGTAGAAATAAATAAAGAAATAACCTCTAATGAGGAATTAAGAAGGAGTAAAAGGCCGAGAAAAGAATTTTCATATGGAAATGATTTTTAAACTTTTCTTGTTGACAATGACCCTTTAACATATTCTGATGCCATTTCTTCTTCGATAGTAAATTTTGGAAAGAAACAATTAAACCTGAAATTGATGCTATTATGAAAAATAAAACTTGGATTTTGGTAAATTTACTTCTTGATGCGAAACCTATTGGTTGCAAATAGATTTTTAAAAGGAAATATAATCCTAATGGCTCTATAGATAAATACAAAGCCCGTTTAGTAGCCAAAGGGTTTTCTCAAAAATAAAATATTAACTATTTTGACACATTTGCACCAGTAACAAAAATTTCTTCTATTCATATTTTATTTGCTTTAACTTCTATTCATAAACTTTTTGTACATCAAATGGATGTCAAAACAATTTTTTTAAATGGTGATTTAGAAGAAGAAACTTATATGTTTCAACCTGAGGGATGTATTGTATTTGGACAAGAAAATAAGGTTTGTAAACTAATTAAATCTCTTTATGGCCTAAAACAAGTTCCTAAACAATGGCATGAGAAATTTGATCAAGTATTGATAACAGACAGGTTTTTGTCTATAGAAGTGGATAAATGTGTATATGTTAAAGTTGTAGACAATTAATATATGATAATTAGTTTGTATGTAGATGGCATGCTTATATTTAGTACAAATTTAAGTATTGTCAACAATACTAAGCATTTCTTGTCTTCTAACTTTGATATGAAGGATTTGGATGAAACAAAATGATATTGGGTGTTAAAATTATAAGGAGAAATGATAGTATAATGTTGTCACAAGAACATACAGAGAACTTCTTAGGAAGTTTGAAAATTATGATGTGACACCTGTGAGCACTACTTATAATGCTAACACTCAATTAAAGAAAAATAATGATGACCTAGTTGCTTAGTCTAAATATGCTCTGATTGATGCATTTGATGAATTTCACTAGACCTGATATAACTTATACTGTATGTAGACTGATTAGATATAATCACAATCCCAATCGTGAGTATTAGTTTGCATTAGTCAGACTAATGAAATATTTGAGAGGTACCATGAATTTTGGTATCCTATATAGTGGATTTCCTGCTGTATTAGAGGGTTACAGTGATACTAATTAGATCTTTGATTCAAATGATACAAAATCCACTAGTGGTTATGTGTTCACTCTTGGTGGTGGTGCAGTAGATTGGAAATCAATCAGACAGACAATCATTGCTAAATCAACTATGGAATTAAAGTTTATAGCTGTGGAGTTGACTGGTTCTGAGGCTGATTGGCTAAGGAATTTCTTAACTAATATTTCTTCAACTAAGGATATGCTGCCTCCAGTATCCATACATTGTGATTGTCAAGCAGCTATTGCTATTGCCAAAAATAAATCTTATAATTGTAAAAGTCGACACATGAGATTGAGACATAATGTCGTAAAACAGATGCTTAGAGATGGAATTATTTCCATTGATTTTGTGAAGTCAGAGTTGAATTTGGCTGATCCTCTGACTAAATCTATAGAAAGAAAATTTATTATTCAAACAACAAGGGAGATAGGACTTAAGCCAACAGTTGTCAATAGAGATGGTAACCCAACCTATGTGATTGGTGATCCCATGAAGTAGGTTCATATGGATAATAACAAGTCGATATTGACTGTGAAGCACTTGAAATTTAAAATCCATTCTAAGATAAGTGCTTTGATTGTTAGTAATTGTGAGGTTGAGTTTAATACTCTTAATGAATTTATATTCCTTTAGGGAGGTGTATTTAGAGTAGTATACACTTGATAAATTCACCTATATGAGAGTGGAATAAGGCGCTCCTATAAGATTTTTGGTCGAATCTTTAGAGCTCTCATGAACAACCAAACAGGCTCACGGTCTAAATAAAACTGCGTTGAACAACAAATTATGGGTTACAATGTGATTGATAAGATCTCTGTCATACAATAAGAATTATTGGTTCATAGAAATTCATTTTTCACCAATAATTCTGTAGGACATATTTTATCAATCTAAGTTTGCTTCATAGTCCAAAAGACACCAAACTAATTACGTTGAGTCCAAACATATCTATCTAATTTTTTCTTCCTCTTTTACTCTTTTGTTCAAAATCTTTTGAAATAGGTGGGAGATTGTTGTAAATGAATGTATTTCAAAATATTCTGTTCCATATTGAAAAATGAAAGAGACATTTTATTGGTTTATAATGCTTGACTCTTTATCGGTCTATGATGTGTTGGGAACTAGCGTGGACTCACACGCATGAGAGGAAAGTTGAGTTGGGCTAATCCAATTCAAACTGACGGATTTGCACAGCCCAATCTAGTTATGCTTTTGCATGAAAAAGAAATGTATTTTTACCAAATAGAACTTGGACTAAGTAAAAACGTTTCCTGTTTCTCAAACTTACAAATAAAACTTTATCTTATTACCAACGTTCTACAGAACCATTGTCTAAAGTTTAGCAACATCTTGTTAAGATAAAATCTTATCTTATCTAGAGTCTAATAGATCTTTCCCTGAACTCCTCCTATAAATACTTGGCCTCTATCTTTCCCATTTGCACAACTAGACTTTTCAAAAGGTCACTCTCTCTTCCTCTTGCTCTTTCCTATTCTCCTTCTCTTTGGATATACTGTAGTTTGCTATTCATCTTCCTTCTTGAAAAAAAAGAAGAAGGTTTGTTTAATATTGGAGAAACATTTTGCCACCTTAAAACGGTTTCTTAGAACAATGCTATTTAGCACGACTCAAGCATGTTCATATTTCTTATTCCAATTATTAGTGTTAGTATTGTTCAGCATTTTTTTCCAACAATTGGGTGCCATAAATTTCAGACATCTTCATTTGGTCCTTCTCGCCTCTTTCTCTTTTCGTTTTCTCTTCTTTTGATAGATCACATTTTTGTTTTCTTGTTAGTAAGAAAAAGGTAGTATTTATTTCTACCAGCACCACGAGCCATGCCAGGAACTGCCAAAGTAGCATATATAATCCTCCAGGAACATTACTCATTGCAACATATACTGATTTTCAATATCTTCTTCTTGTTATATAACATATGGGCATGAAAACTGCTCATCATATTTCTCACATCCAATGGATAAAAGTAGAGGAGAATACATTTAATTTGGTGTTTGAGGAAGAAGCTTGATAATGTAGTAGAATGGTGGTATGATTTTTTTTCTTTAATGTTTCTTGAGTTTTTGGGGTGTTCTTTGACATTTTTTTGGTGTTATTGTAGCCTTCATGCTTAAAAAATGTGCTCTTAAAACAAAGCTAATTCAAAACAAACCCTTGATTTTTGTTAATGAATTTTTATATGGCTGCCCAGTCATTAGTACACCCAAATTTACACCTAACTTATGCCATAAATGCATAAGCACTACTACATTTTGGCAATTTTCTAATTGAACTTCACTTTTATGACAAATTAACACTTAAACCGTCCCTCACCGATTGCCTTGGGGCACTCGTTAATCAAACTTTATTTTAAATTTGGTAGGTATACCTACATTGGATCGATTCGATATATAATCTGGAAAGCACTCCAAACCAGAGAGAGTGAGAGAGATCCTTTGATGGAATGGTATGTATAGATGTGGTATGCATAAAATGTCACAAACCAACGGATGTTAGTGCAAGTGAAAGGGACTGGCATCGTTTAACCATGAGATTTCGAGTTCAAAACCCATGAAAATGGTAAAAAGAACGTTGGGAGAGTTCCCCCACAAAGGAGCTCAACAATAACTCGAACAGAATTAGTCGCAAATCGTAAAATGGATGCGGATACTTGTGATTTATACCCAAAAAAAAACATAAAATGTCGCAGCAGCAAAGAAGAAAAATGGAGGAATGGTAGAAGGAAAGATAAAAACAAAAACAGAAATAAAAGAAATGAGGGGTACTTCGGGCATCAAGAAAAGGAGAATAAAAAGGAAGGATGCTGAGCCCAAGGTGAAGGTCGCATGGTTCATCGCATGAGTCCAGCTTGATAGGCTTCAGATTCGATACACGTCCAAACATGGGCCAACAAACAGATCTAAGTGCAAAAGCACCTAGTAGGAAGCCCACAACCCAAAGAATCCAATAGAGCTCTTTCTTAAAATTATCAGTTAATGTTGGTTCAAAAGAAACTATAAATCTTACAAGAAAACGTACAAAAAAATAATAATAATAATAAATAAATAAATAAAACTCTGCTGACTATTAAACTATTTTATTCTTACAATTTTAGCTACTCAACTATTTCTTTGATTCAAAATTGTGACTCAACTTACAAACGTGTATATCATTATTCATTCCATCCCAATTCAATGTTAATCTTAACGAAATGACTTGCAAAACTATGGGTAAATTCTTCCAGATAGAAGAAACAAAAATATTAAACAGCCATTAGACTATACAAATAATACACTTTTAGCTATCCGATTATTTTTCTTTGAAGTCGGCCACTCAACTAACCAGAATAGTATATTACTAGTTTTCCTTTCAAAATTTGTCACTAGATCTACTTATTTATTTAGTTTCAGGGTTTATATGGAATTAATTCACAAAATATTCATTATATAATTTAGATATTTTGTCAAAACTTATAAATTAAAATCTATTAAAAACTCTCATAGATTCTAAAATTTATTTTCTACACTATTGAAAATTCTAAAATTCTAGATGGAAAAAAGGTTAAAAAATTGACCTAAGATCCAAATCTAGAATCAGGTGAAAAAAAAAATCTTAAGAGAGAGATCAATGGAATTATAACTAGTATACCATTTTACTAAGTTGGATAGCAATTTGAAACAAAAAATCATCTAGTGGCAAAAAGTGTACAATTTGAATAAATTAATGGCCAAAAAATTGTTGCTTTATGATTGGACAAAATTCCCTTGTTTTTGGCACATATGAAATGCACATGGAGATCATTTCATTAGTATTAATATCAATATTTTATGAAATGAGTACTAATATATCAATTTAAGAGTTTAATTACCACATTGAAATAAAAAATACTTGAGTGACTAAATTGAAATAGAAAAAGAGTCAGTTCTCTCCTAAAACTAAAACCATTTGTAGCTTGTATCACAATAAGACGACATCAAGAAATTTGTGACACAAATGCCATTTGTCAAACACCTATATTTTACACTTGGGTCCAACAAAAGTTGTACTTTGCAAACGTGAATAAATCTTTATTTGAATTTGCTTTCTATAATTCTCGAAGCATGAAAGTTCCATATTATTCTACTTTCACCACTTATCAACTCAATAAACCTTGAAAAGCAAGTAATTTAAGCCTATTGAAATTGATTGTTTACTTGGAAAAAATAGAAACACACAGCGTACCAAAAGAAATTCAGGGTTTTTTAAAAATGAATTTCTTATTTTATATTTTTTTAATAACTATTTGCATGTCTACACACACACACACACACACTTACTCTCTCTCTCTCTCTCTCTAATTTTTTTTAGTACGATCTAGTTTTCACCTTAAAGGTAAAATGATTTTTTTCATTGCCTTTGCATATGGCATTTTACAAAGAATGGTTTGACTGTTAGTTTCAAGAGGCAAAGTTTTATTTTTCTTAAGTTTGGGGGTAAAGTGAAACTATCCCAACTGTTTAGGGGAATAAAGTGAAATTCATCCTACATTTAAGGATGGGGGAAGAAGAAAAGATTAACTATCCTTTGGTTCACAGAAAAGTCAGTTGAAGCATTTGCATGTGAGGCATTAAGACATGTTATAAAGCACCCAATTTTGAGACCTTGACAGCTGACATCGAGTAGTTTGTATATTGCAGTCAGGCCCTCGTGTGTGCTACTGGATTGAACCAATACCTAACGGACCTAACCACAAGATTTCTGACCCACGGATTTCTTTTTGGGCCCAGTAATGTTAATGATAGTGGTACGTTCTGGGGCCAATCTGATCCGTTATTTATTACGTCCTATATTCAGGTTCTTAAATTCTATAAATACAACGGAAATTAAAAAGATATTATAATAATCCTTTCAGGTTTTAACCAAGTTGACTAATTTTGCTCCTTCCTTTTAACCTATATATAAGCGATTGAAGAGAATAAGGAAAAAGGGTTTCAAAAGATTTTTGTGAGCTGAACTGGTTTTCATGTCTTCATGACATAATATGGTAAAAGAAAGTAGTCCACTTACAAAAAGTAACTGTAAATCAAGATATTATTAAGTGAAAAAGTGACCAAATTACGAAGTGTAGACACAAATGCAGGAATTCCTAAAATTAAAAAGGTGGGTTATCCTTTAATTTGTTTCATCTAATGTAGGATTTTCCTATGGTAAAATTCTATAATGTGGTTGAGGTATCGTAAGATTAGTTAAATATGATATAATTATACCAATGATTTGATATTTTCATCTAACAATTTTCATTAAACTAAATGTATGCTTCTCGCGAATTTGAATAAAAGACTTCAAGGGGAAAAAAAAGGATTTGTGAACCAAATCATTCCTCTGCTATAGTGATTTGACTTATCATATAAAACGAGAATATATGATATGAAGTCACAAACATTTATTGCTTGTACAAGAAAAATCCCCTTGGAAAACTCTAAAGCTCAAAAGGCATTTAAGGGAGACAAACATCCATAGGTTAATGACCAAAATATAGAAAAATTGAAATATGAATTCAGGCTAATGCCATCTAATTCTGACACAAATAATATGTTCAACTTCATGTAAACAATAACTAAACACTACTACATTTTTTGTACTAACTTATGCAGATAATTTCTGATAAATTACAGCATGTTTAAAAAGGATAAAATTGTCTACAAGCCCTTTCGCAACCCCCCTCCCCCCCAAAAAAACCTTTCCCAAAAAAAAAGAAAAAAAAAACATTCTTTCCCTTTGAAAGATGAAGAAGAACTTTTCACCCTACCTGGAAATGTTTAGGATCATGGAACAAGTTTGGTGGAAGCCCTATCTACTACTATGGGACATTCCATGTGAATAACAAGCCAAGCTTTAAATTGGGGGAGTTTCACGTAGTCATAATGCATCCTCCATTTTGTCTCCTCTGGGTCTCGTAAATTTATGTAGCTCTACGCATGAAACATTGCAGAACTATAATGCCAACTAAGAAACGATACATGGCACATTTCTAACCACGTTTTGCAATTCAGGGTTTTTTTAAGTTTTTTTTTTTTTTTTGGGGTCATTTCATTGTACCTTGGATGCTTGACATGCAGTATTATTGCGTATAAAATCTTAAACATTTAAGTAGTAAAATGATTTTTCCTCTTCTGGATTGCTATAAACATGAATCTATATAACCACTAGTATGTATATTTTGCGGTTAGCTAGTGTGTTATTTTGGTTTTCAAAGAGTTCGACACTACTAAATTTTTTGTGACAACGACTGATCTACGAGACAGTGTATGCGATGCTATTAGTTATAGTAAATTACTAGGAGACCCTTGTGGTTTGAGCCTCAAAATCATAGTCTCTATCATTTAAAAAAAAAAAAAGCCTTCATTTTATCTTCTCATGTGTTAGATTAAAAGATAGTATAGCTACTTTGCCTGAGGAAGAATCAATTTTAATGTAATGTGCCTGTTGAACTATACATATTCTGCCGGAAGAAATGTACTTTCAATACAAGTAACAAATTGAAGGATTTGGATAGTTGAACTCTACTATATTAAAGTGTTTTAATGAATTGAAATGCATCATAATACAAATCCGTAGATATTTTAATTACCAAGAAATTATAATACATAGTACAAATTATGTAGTTAGCTATTTCTTGATGTACTCGTGATAGGCTATTCTTTTTAGATCACATATGGCAAGCAAAAGCCATCAAGAAGTCACTCAATCACATAAGGTATATTGGTTAACAAAGAGAATTATTCATTCAAAACCCAAGAGAACAGAAAATCAAAATCTTGTGTCAATTTTTACATCCAATGATTGTTAAGTAAGATATTCTTCGGTCCATGATACTATTGTCTTCTCTTTTATTAGAAGGACATGAAGAAATTGAGGCAACTTAGTATCGCTAAGACAAAGAAATAAATAATGGGAAGAAAAAAGAAAAAGAAACAGAAAAAAGAAAATGCAGAAGCTTTGTACACAGCTAGTAGACAGTAGTTTTCATTAGCAAGCTTATCAGGAGACAGTTGCATTTATTTACTTGCACGTGAGGTGTCATAATCCATGGGATTTCTAGTATTGACAAGTGCATTTCATCTTCCTACTAATTTTTTTTTTCTTTTCCCTTTCAAAAATTTTTTTTCCTTTATGGTATAGTTGCCTAGAAACATTTGTTGACTCATTTCTGATCATCATTTCGAGTTACCATTTATTTTTTTAATTTTTAGCAGGAAAAAATTCGTATTTAGGAAGTAGGGTGGGCTTCAACCAATTAACATACATACTAATGAATAAAAATTTGAAATTTCATTGGAATTATTGGAAATATACTTTGGTTCTTGATTGTTGTCATAATATTAATGGTTCAATGTTAGCCCTCATTTTTATCTGCAACCAGCCACTCAGACACATCAAATAATATGACTAATTATATCCACAATATTAGCCTAACAATTGGTCTAGATCATCTAAATTTTTTTTCTTTGATCATAAAATGTTTATGATGAACGGAGGGTTGTTTCATTCTGACGTTGGAGCACGCTATCAACGTAGTTCTTACATTAAATTGATTTGCATTTTACTCTGATTACATCAATATTGGAACTCTTGATGCTAAGCATATTAGTGCAAACGAAAAAAGACATGTCTTGAAAAGTGAGTGATTTAACAAATTATCTCCAAATTGTCAATACTTGTTAATTTCTTTGGGAACCATTTACGGATTTTATCTAAGCAGATTTATTATTTCAATTATATGTTTAACCTATCATTAGAGTAGAGATGTAAATCAAATCAGGCTTGACAGTTTCCAATAATTCATTAATGAAATTTGCTTTTTATTAAAAAAATTATGAACTTGAGCAAAGAGATGGACGAAGAAATTGAATAAATATTCAAATATGGGATTCGAGACTTAAAGCCACACATGGCGTCGGTTGTTTTGTAGCTTTCTTCTGATCCAATTCCCAGAGCTGCAAATTCCAGATTTAATGGGCCAACTGACAATGTTGTCTAAGGCTTAAACTCAAACTTATCGACCCTTTTTCCTACCATCACCATCCAAAGTGTTTTCTTAGTGTATTCACTTTGAGAAGTCATTTTTCAATAGAATAAGAAATATATTTGTCTGTCAATTTACACAGCACATATTTACTCAATTTAGAGTTTTTTATTTTTTTTTTTTTTTAAGATTGGCAACACGAAAATGCCCCTGCATCTTAGTGCATTTAGCACGAATGTAATAGTGCATTCTTCGAAATTTTCCTTTTGTGATGATAAGCCAATAATTTATCTTTATGATCTCCAATTGTGAATTGCATGATGCATTTGCTCTAGCAATTGCTAAAAAACAAAAAAATTCCAATCCCTAGTGAAAATAATAGCTTTTGATCATAAAATTTAACCTTAAAATAATGTTTCAAGAAGTGAAAAAGTTTGTTTTACAATCGTCGAGTAGTTGTCCCCTCCGAATCAAAAAAATTCAAATTCGACTTTGACCCCTTGAATTTTTGGGATTCTTCATAAATGCTTCTGAAAAGCTAATCGCATAAACAATTTTCTGGAATTAATCTCACACTCTCTTATATATTGTACTTCGGCCCCTCTACAAGTTCTCAAACTGCCTAATGATGGTGTTATGATACTGCCAATTTTTGGATTATTGAAAAAAAAAATAGATACTAGTATGCAAGAAACTGCTCCATCTACTGTAAGCCAAGCATAGCAAATCATGCCAAATTGCTAGCCAACACTGGGGCTTTTATAAATTTCTAAGTAAAAGGAAATATTTGTCCTGTGCAGAAAGAAGAATCTGCATGGTTCCTTATGAGTAAGCACATTGGCCTTTTCTGCCTTTCTAGGTATGCACATCATTACGAGGGAAGGTAAAGGACTAACGGGCAAATAAAATCTTCCAATATCAATAGTTTGATTATTTCTCTCCCTTGTCTTCTAAAATGAAAAACCATCTCCGATTCTCTGAGAATTGTTTGTGACTTAGAGAGTACTTGAATTTTCTCGATAACTAAAAAGTGTAGCATTTCTGAATCTATCTTGAATTTGACTAGGGTTTACAATATTAGTACAAGCATAAAGCGACGAATCATTATACACTAAATTAAGGTCTAGTAGAACAGGAAAAAAAAAAGAAATGAACAAAATGTGGAATTTCTCTCCAAAATTTGACAGTGAAATCTCGTATCAAATTTAGGATTTGGGACGTCAACGGTGGTCTTCCTCCAACGTAAATTAGGTGTGTGAAGGATGGCAAATTTGACAATTGAGACAAGACTAAATAAGTTCGAAGAATGGTAAGAATGGGACAAGTGCCCCAGGATCAAAATCTATGGCTTCTTCTGAGCTACTTCGTCCACATTCCTATATTCTACGACACAAAATTTAATTTTCTTCATTGTTTTTTTCTCGTCACAATTTTTCTCAGTTTAGATGCGGCTGAGGATTCAATTCGGCCCACATGCCCCCTTCCTTAAAGAAAGCCCAAAAACAAGCCATGATATTGGGTTTGTATTAGGTCAGCTTGATTGTCCAGGATCCAGATGTGGACCCCTATTCTTGGGTTCTTCATCTGATGACTGGGCCCACCAGTCTCATGGCTTGTTTTCTTTTTTGTATTTTAATTATCATCCCAGGAGGAGTTGTTGACAATAAAATTGTAAGTGGTGGGTACAAAAGGATCAAATCCACTTGGTTGTTGTCGTTGTTGTTATTACTATTATTATTATTATTATTATTATTATTATTATTATTATTATTATTAGTACTACTACTATTGCTAT
This sequence comes from Gardenia jasminoides, assembly GCA_013103745.1. Lineage (NCBI taxonomy): Eukaryota > Viridiplantae > Streptophyta > Magnoliopsida > Gentianales > Rubiaceae > Gardenia > Gardenia jasminoides. The sequence continues at coordinate 34,922,305 of CM023103.1, forward strand.
TACTATTACTTTTTTGATATTTGGGTTTGTAATGACTAAAGCCATTTGAGATGGAAGATTTTCATAAAAGTACATTATCCATGGAGAAGCAGAAAAATCTAGCTAAAATAAAGCAATTGCCGGTGGAGAAGACTGACAAAAAAACCTAAGCGAAACTCTCCCTTAAACCATAACCCACAACATGTTTGATCACTCCGTGCAAAAATTTTGTCATATCACTTACTAATATCCATTAAAGAAGTAATGTAATCGTTGTTCATACCTTTAGGTTGAACTCTATGCGTAACATACTACTCCGTAAAGAGAGATTCACGCGACAGTATTTACTCGATAGTTAAAAAATAAACAGTCTGATTATTTGTCTGTATAAAATGCTATTAGGATTATATACTTAGATCGGTTATCCCATGTTCATTTACTTTTTACACAAATCATGTTTATGTCCGTATAAAACTACTTTTCTTGGCTATCCCTAAAGATTAATGTTAGGTTGATAAGGGCAAGCCCTTAAGCTAAAGCTTTTCTTGCCTCCTCATAAATCATCCTTGGTGATGTTATGGGTACCAAACTAGTAGTATTGGATGTATTTAGACGAAACAAGCAAGGGGTCAAAAACATTTTTGTTTCCCCTAATTATATATTGTTGGGAAGATGACAATTCCTCTCCAACCTTATGAAAAAGTACAGAAGAAAGAGGGGAAGAATAGGAGGGATCTGATTTGTCATTATCTCATTCACTTACTCTGGTGGGCTAACGACACCTGGACAGGGGGAAATGGTTGGCCGACGTCTTGTTTGAGACTTTTCTGAGAAAATGATGCTCCAACTCCAATCACTTTTTATTTTCTTATTTTTTGGATTTTTTGAAAGTGCTTCAATAAAATTTTCCACAACTTAGACCCAAAAAGAAAATAATCAAATTTGTCACAAGCTGAAGGGAAAGTGTCCAAGAGATAAATTAATTTTGTGGGAGTAAGAAGACAATAAATTCAAAAGAGAAAAAAGTAAACACAAAATAGTGATACACTATACTTCCATGTTAATCATTGATAGTTGACAACAAAGTAAAATAAAATAAAAATACTTCCATCTTAATAAGTAAGGGTGCGAACACAATAATTCAAGATTTTCCGTTTTCAAGAGGTGTTCACTTTGTTAACGCACCTATATTGCACTTAACTTGTCATGTTAGTACACACGATCATAATTATTGCATCTCTATATCTAGACACTTTTCCAGATTAACTATATTTTCCTTAGAAAAAAAAACTAACGTCTAAGGCCCTCGTAATGAGTTGATGTTAGTCTAGCTATCCAAATAAAGAAGACATCAGCCAAACAGTCAATTAAATAGTGAAATTGATATTAGATATCCTAATAAAGAAGATACCAGATCAGAGTTGATACTCTTAATACCCTCGTATTCAGAAGCTGTTTCAATCATTTTGACATGATTTGCTTTCTTTCAGTCTTTATTGTAAGAAACAATGCAATCAAAGCACAAATCCCTACTTTTATTTGCAAGACATTTAAATCAAATCTTAGCAAGAATGTTTTTTACTTATTGTTCGGGTCAAAAAGCAAGAATGCTGTCAACCCCTAACTTTTTGTCATTCTCTAAGCCAAGACTTCGCAGAAGCAATTCTACAAGTATACTACCCTAACTGGCCTCGGGAGATGTCATTTGAAAACCAATAACAATGATTTCTTTTTTGCAAAACACAGATTCCTTAATTTAAGTAAGATCATTTAGGTATATATAACCACCACTATTGTATACTAGTAGTGCTAGTTATACTGAATAGGTTTTTCAAATAGTGTTCGGTTGGAGCATCGATGTTATAATTTTTTTTAATATTGATTTTTTACAGTTGTTGTATTCATTTATATATATATATATATATGTGTGTGTGTGTCATGTTTGATTTGATGTGTTTTCTATCAGTAGTACAAATTCATCTAATAAAATTATGATTTTTCTCAAAAGAAAGAAGAGAAAATAACCACTTAGTCTTGACATTAAATTATCATTTGAATACGCACACTTATATTTATTATTTACTATTACATTTCAATACTAACTCAATTCAACCGACTTTTCAAAACACTAATACTAACCCCTCGTTTGGTACGTAGAAAAGTCTGGAAAGGAAAGGCCTTTCCACTGGTCAATTCCATTTCAGGGTTTGGTATTGTTCATTAAAGTGGAAAAGCCTATTCCCCTTAAAATGCTCATTCCAACTTTTTTCTGAAATCCCATTCCTCAAAGAAACTTAGGGAAAGTTTTTCCACCATCATTTTAGAATTTCTAAATAGTAGGATGTCAAGTTTATCCTTATAAATTTTTATACGACATCATGATATCTTAACATATTTGTAAACTCAATTAATATTTGAATATAAGTTTTCAAAATAATTAAATTTTCTTTTATTTGAAATAATTTTTTTAAACAAGGAAATAAATGTTTTAAGATATTTTATCCTTTGACTTTTGAATAATTGTGTAAGAATTTTTTTGAATCTTATTAAAATCAAAAATTGATTAAAAATAAATTATAATGGTTTAACTTCATGTAATTTATATTTTATATTGCTAATTATATTGTTAGTAAATGAAACATTTTTAATTTAAAAGTATAACTATTAGACTGAGTCAAGCATTACAATTAAAGAATTTTGATATCAATCTTCATTTATTTTTGAAGTGAAAATATCAAAATTGCACATAAATTGATAAATACTATTATAGATAAATAAAAAAGTAATAAGACATATTACATCCTATAAACTAATCCAGAGCAATTAAGTCAAATTTTTATTTAGTATATTCCATCTTGACATTTAAATATTGATTATGCCAAGTATTGAAAATTGATTAAACATTCCATTCGACTTATCTACTAAACTTGGAATAATACATTTTTTCCCTCCACTCATTCTGGGTAGAAATAAATTCTGAATGGAAACACATTTCCATTCTAAGCATTCCTACGTATCAAACGGAGTATACAATTCCAACTTTGTAATTGCTCCAGTTGAGTATCGGTTCTATGAACCCTACAAAATCTTTGGAAGGATTCATGTCCGACCCATCTGCTACAATTTAACCAAACCCTATGTATACACGTGCTGCAAATCCTCCCTTTGATTTTTACATTTGCTCCAATATTCTGCCATGAAAATTGGTTGAACAATCATGCCATCGTAACCACTTGCATAATGCTGGAGAATTTATTGCGATTCCATGTGAAAGAACAATGAAAAGGTTTGTCATTTGCATAAATATGAACGTATCATTCTCAAATGCACATGGGATTGCCTTAGTCCAAACTCGACCGAAATTAAATCCTAGTCAGTTTTGTTTGTCCATAATTACATAGAACTTATTCTCAGAAAAGAAAATAATCACATCAAACCTTATCAGAGTGTTGCATGCCAACACAAATTTTTATGATCACGAAATTTTTTTATAATTAATTTTATATATACTAACAGTGTATAAGCTATTACGTTTGAATGCATGACACACATGCAAAATTTGAATTTTAAATTCAAATCCAAATTATATGTCACCCCCCACTATCTTTTAGCAGTATAAGAATGGTTTATCCTTCCATCTACATATAACAGTTTGAACAAATTTTTTCTAACTTCCCACCTAAGAAATTCCCTTTCTTTAGAAACTAAATTTCCTGTGGAAAACTCTGCAATTGATTTCCTTAATAACTAGAAGCATGAAAAAAGAAAAAAAAAATGCAGAAACTGACTAGAATATACCATCGTCTCACAAGAAGGATATGAAAAAATTATACACAACATTTCTGGAGCTCAAAAATGCAAATAGTCAATCAAGATTGCGGACTTGGTTCCCTTAATGGAAAAAGCTTAACGTAGACTTGAAGATTAGCTCTAAATTTTTACCAGGATCGAGTGTTAATGTGTTATCTTATTTTGTGTATAAATCCGAAGGGAGGGATTTGCCAATTTGGCGTACACAAAATTGCATCATCTGATGGATTATCTAATCTACCATTATTTCTAAAGATAATTACATCATTTTAACCACTCATCTCTCCGCAATCACTCTACATCCTGTTGAATGAACTACCACTTTCCTAATAAAAAAACTACGACTTCACTATAACACTAAAAAGGTTGACCTCTTTAAACTGTTACTTTCCAACAAAAATAATTTAAATCTGTTAAATATCTTTTTATTAGTTGCACACACGTTGGGTGTGTCATCAAGCATCAATTTGGTAAATTTCTCCATGGTATACATACTAATGTAGATTACTTTTATCACTTGATGACACAATACAACAAAATTTACAAAATCACCTTTTTTATTTTTCAAATCCTTTACCTTCATCTGAACTTTCAACACTTCAGGACTCAATTTTATGTGAGAGAAGAGGTGCATTATGGATCTATTTTGAAGAGGGAACCTAAAAGAAGTAAACAATTAAGTGTTGGCTTGAAATAAAGAAGTAGAAGAAGTAATGCCCATAAAAATGGCAACAAAAAGAAAATGACAAAAGAATATGAGATGCCAAATCGGGCAATGATGAAATTAGGGGGAAATCTAGGGGTGATTGCAAAGGTGGACATGCATAAAAAGCCCTCTACTTTGCTATCCTTTCGAATCATTCCATATCCCTTTGTCTTCCTCTCTTCCTTCCGTCCTCTCTTCTTTCTTACTTTCTTTCCTTCTAAAAATATCCAAATTCTCAAAAAGAACAGAGTAACTGAAAAACAACAATGAGAGCAGCAGCAACAGCGGCCGCCATATTCATACTGGTGCTTAGCACTTTCCACATTGCCATAGCCATCCAAGATGGTAAGCTCAAAAATGCTTCTATTTTAAGTAACTGCTGCTTCCATTTCAATTTCTCCAGCTTTGTTGCCCTCTTTTTTTTCTCAAGTTTCTACTTACATAAAACAAAACTTTCCACAAATGGCAAGTAATATTACATAGCTCTTTGTATACAAAACTTTGAGGACTAGTGCTAAAACAAAACTCTTTGAGGTTCAAGTAGCTTTTGTTTATATATGTTTTAATATACTACTAGTATATCACCATTAATTATCTGACATGAAAATGATGATCCCTTTTTGAGCTTTAATATACTATTGCTGATATTAATTCTTCAGACTGCTTGGAATATTGCTAGTTGATGGGGCTCAGTTGACTAGCGTCTTCATGGATTCATGGACCATATGAGAAATTGGAGTCAATAAGATTAAGGGCAGTCATTAATGAAAGAATTTACTGCTTGACAGAGTCGCAGAATGTCAGAAACATTAATGCCAAAAATTTGATATTTGACTACCCAGTAGTAATAAAAATAAAAAAGAGATGCCAGGTTATTATTCTCCTCTAAAAAAAATGGTTGTATGAAAAGGTTTTTTTTTTTCTATATTTTTCTCTAAACATTTTTTCAATCACTTTTCATTTCGCATGAATCACGTGACAAAAGCCCTACAGCGAATAATAATACAATTACTGCTTCAGTAATCTTCAATTACTATAACCTCAGAGGATTAACATCGTTGTTCCTGATTACATCAATTATGGTGGTAAAACACTACAACATCATGGCACTAATGCATGTCTGTTAACAATTTTTGTTTTCGGTCAAATTATTATTAGAGCTGAGGAACAAAGTAAATTTGCTTTAAAAAAAAAGGGAATTAGTTGAGGGTAAATATGTCAATACAAGTTGCAATTATTTCCAACACTTGTATGCTTGAAAAGCCACTGGCCACTGGCCACTGGCAACCTTGGGACAGCTGGTGGGCAATGCGGGTACCTGCACATGCATGTGCATGGCTGTGACGTACTTCCTCCTGACTTTCTGGGACTATATTTTAGTATTTATGGATCATTAGTCCAATAGCCCACGTCACCTGGTTTCAGTAACTAGAAAGGTTTGGGACCTCTTTTCCATTCCGTCCTTTTACTACTATCTGTCAATTTGGAATTCCAACCTTTTAAAAATGGTGATTTGATGGTGATATTAGTCGATTTATTTCTAAAATTATACTTACAAATTTGGATTTAGTATAAGTAGGGATTAACGTGTGGATAATATTAGAAAAAGAAATAAAAATAACTTTAACTTTAACAAGATGACAAATATTTTAGAACATCTTAAAAGAGAAAACATGACAGGACCGAGGGAGTATTTTTTTTTTTTTGGAACTTGGGTATGATTTATTTGCAGTATGTGGGTGCAATATCTATGGTACACTTGCTTCAGCTGCTAAACTGTGCCCACTTTTCTTTTTGTCTTTTTATAACACAGGAGGAAATTTTACTCAAAAAAGGGAAAAAAAAAAAAACACAAGAGGACATGAAGGGAATTCCAGGGAACAACCAAGATAATGTTTCATAAATCACTTTTTATTTATTTTTTTAATTCCTTGGGAGTTATAAACAAATGAAGTAGTATTTGTAACTCGTCTAGATTGATGGTTTAAAGATAATAGAAATTTTTCCATGTTACAATTTTTTTTTGTGAAGTTTATCCGTTCTCCATGTATATATCAAGGAATCTTGAAAACTTCCCACCAATTAGTCACTTGAAAGATCCACAATTTAAGATGTGAAAAATAAAAAATCAAAAGAATTATCAATTTGAGCAGAGGAAATGAAGGATTCTTAGAAAAATCTTGCAAGGTTTTGACATGATTTACTTGATAAATTTAGTAACAACCATAGTTACCCAAAAAAAAAAAAAAAGACTTCTGATATCGCTTATCAAAAAATTGCAGGGTTGATGGAAAATGGCAATTTTGAAATACCCCCAAAGAGTTCAGACCTGAAAGGCACAGTTGTTTTAAAGCAGAATGCAATACCAGGTTGGATAACCTCAGGCTTTGTGGAGTACATAAAAGCAGGTCAAAAGCAAGGTGACATGTTACTGGTAGTACCAGAAGGTTATGCTGCAATTAGGCTAGGAAATGAGGCATCCATCAAGCAGAGAATCAATGTGACTAAAGGAATGTACTACTCCATCACATTCAGTGCTGCAAGAACTTGTGCTCAGGAGGAGCAGCTGAATGTGTCTGTTGCACCCGATTTTGGTATTCTTCCGATGCAAACGTTGTACAGCAGTAATGGATGGGACTCGTATGCTTGGGCGTTTCAGGCACTGTATACTTTGGTAGATATCATAATTCATAATCCAGGAGTTGAGGAAGATCCAGCTTGTGGACCGCTTATCGATTCCATTGCTATTCGCACTCTTTACCCACCTAAAGCAACTAGTGGTGAGTTTATCTGTCTCTTTAAATGTTTCCTGAATCTTGTGTTATAGATAATGCATTGATCTTCCAATCTAAGGTATGGAGAATATGCTTGATCTTGCTTGCATTAACTTGTATTCACTGTTGTACAGCTCAAGTTCTTTAGACTTGGATGGGCGCAGAGTCATTTTCCCATTGCCTAGATAGTGCTAGAGCTGTGTTTTTTGTGCCCTTTTGGACCACTTCTTAACTACTTATCCATCTGCAATACTACTTGCATCCTGTCCAGCACAGGCATTTGATTTGCTAAATGGTGGACACTAACCCTTGCTCTAACAATATTTTCTGCATTTTTGCATTGTAAAGGGTGATTCTTGGCATTTGCCCACCAAATTTGAGTATATGCACCTCTAAGAAGTACTTGGTTTAAAGAAGGCCAGTGGAGAGGATTAAGAGAGATGGTGAAAGAAACATTAAATTGGGAATAAGTACATCATCGTTGAGCACAATCTAGTTGAACAAATCTACCTCTCTTTGATCTAAATTGAATATGATACGTACATTAATTGGTCGGCGACTTCATTAAGCATTCAAAGCAATCTATGACAGCTTAGCACCTCAGTTAATTAGGCAGGACTATTTGCATCTTGTTGTATTTCCCCACTTTCCCCTTCAAAACTAAATTTAGTTAGTCGGGCCTAACTCCAGAGTTTATGGTGCACATTCTGCTACTTTATGCTGCAAATGGCAAACGCCAGTGCCGGGCATGTCTGTTATTGTCATAATTAATTAACCAGGGCCATAATTCTGGCAACAGTTATAGAGGGGACCCCTAGGTGTGTGTTTAACTAACCTCTCTAGGAGAAACAAAAAATGCTCGCCATTTTGGTGATCTGAGTCATTGACTGTAGAAATTGCACATGCAATGAATTGAATCAATAATGTCCCTCACCTTCAATTGTCATTCAACTTGTTGCTATCCAAGTTTTGAAGTATTATCACCTGGGACTACATAGTAATACATTCACATTGCAAGAAATTAATGGTTCCATTTGTGATATGCCTATGTGCTTTGACTATCAGTTACTGATTCATTATACAATTCTCTGATGCTTGCAGAAAACCTGTTGAAGAATGGAGATTTTGAAGAGGGTCCATACATATTTCCCAACACAAGTTGGGGTGTCCTCATCCCACCAAATATTGAGGATGATCACTCTCCTCTACCTGCTTGGATGATTGAATCCCTCAAAGCTGTAAAATACATCGATGCGGCTCATTTCTCAGTACCTCATAACAGCAGGGCTGTGGAACTTGTGGCTGGAAAAGAAAGTGCCATTGCACAGGTAGCTAGAACTATCATTGGCAAGACCTATGCTCTCACATTCTTAGTGGGAGATGCTAGCAACTCCTGTGAAGGATCCATGGTTGTTGAGGCATATGCTGGAATTGTAACTGCCAAAATTCCATATACTTCACAGGGAAAAGGTGGTTATAAGCCTGCTGTGCTTCATTTTGTGGCTACGACTAATAGAACTCGCATCATGTTCTTTAGCACATACTATCACACAAGAAGCGATGATAACGCCTCTCTCTGTGGTCCTGTTATTGATGATGTGAAGCTCCTAAGTGTTCGTAATGCACGTAAACTTCTGTAATGATACTCCTGTTTAAGCAAATTTGTAGCTGAGAAGCAGAAGAAAAACTTTGCTATACTAAGAATGTTTGTGAGGGATGTATTGAGGTTTACTTCTTCAGTTTTACTTGCTATTTTAGCAGCAATACCTTTAGTACGAGTAGAAGTCATATAGCATATATGCAGAAGTGTTATTCTTGTTGAGTGATAATGTACTATTCTTCAATAATGGAGAAAAGTATTTCCATCAAAGTCCTTTCTCTGTCTTTTTTCAGTATTAGATGTTAAATTCACTGATGTATCTTTATAATTGTCTGAAGTGCTAATGTCTCTTCACACTGATATAGCTTTATAATTGTCGGAAGTGCTAATGTCTCTTGTGAATTTGTTGGATTTGTAGTACTTCCCACTTCTCAAAGTCAGTGTAAAGTCAATAAACATCATCAAACCTGTGTTCACAGAATAAGGGAAAGAGGATTTTGTTGAAAAATAATGAATGTTTGAAACATGGGTTGCTGCAATTTTTTCTTTTTCTGGGCGGATTGCTGCAGTTTTAGACATTTTGAAACCATAATCTGGAGCTGTTTAATAGACCCTTTACCTTTTGCATGATGTAACAACGGCAAAGTTCTGATATCCTCGGCATGGACACAAGAATGGTGACAACTTTCCCATATTTCTTGCTAAATTATTATTACTCTTAGATGCTTTACCCCTTTAAAATGGAGAAATTACTTTTAGATTCTATCCCTTGACTAACTCTTGAATTATTGACGATTCATAAATGGTGAATCGCCCTCTTAACAGTTTCTATAAGTAGGATCACGGAAACCCTCTCCGGACTTTCATAACCAGTAGGCATATTTTGGGAGATTACTCAAGCCTATTCTAATTTTATTATATTTGCTGCGAGTGGAGCTATTCTAAAGTCCCTTTTAAAAGCTTGCTTCCCACAAACCCCCCCCCCCCCAAAAAAAAATTTTTGCATGTCACAGAACCCCTTTTAGGATCTCAGGATAGGAAAACTCACCATTGTTTTGAAAACCGAATTAGACCAGCTGGTTTGACTGGTCAGATCGTAAACCAGCCATGACTCTGATTTGGTTCGTATTTTGGTTTGATTGGATTTAAGAATTGGTCCTAATCGTTTGAATCGGAATGAACTATTGAACAAACAGTTTTTTTTTCTCTATTAAACTGAAAAGAAATAACAAAAATAACAAATTTTCCTTAACCCTAAAGACTAATCACTAATTGTTACACCCATTCACTTTCTTCTCTTATTTGCCTCTTATCAAGTTTTCATCCCTACTTTCTGGTTTCAACTCTTCCTCTAGACTCCAAGTTTCTTTTTTTTTTTTTTAACAAAGTTGCAATCTTTAATTCACTGAGACATTGCCTAAATTTTAAAATCAAAATATGTAATTCTCAAACATGTGAATTTTGCTTAAAATTCAGAATATTGATGTGATCTTTGGTTGGATTTAAGATTACTTGTTTGGTAGATATAATTGAGATGAAATTTATTTGTTTGAATTTATAATTTAAAAAATTTATTTGTGAAATTTCCAAGTTCTTTGAAAATATTAAACTTTTATTGGATAAAGTTTTTAATTAGTCAATTGGACGTCTTAGTCTATGCACATATATTTGTATAATTTATTTTTAAAAGTATTCATTAAACCATAATTGAACTGATCCATCTAGTTGAATTGTAACTCAAATACCTTATCGGTTCAATTAATGGTCCTAGTTTCAAAACATTGGCCACAACTAATTCTCTGGTGTAGATCAAAGAGTAGACAACATAGGCAGTTCTAGTTGAATATGCACCCCTACAATTGGTCAGGACCAAATAACATTGTAGGATTTTACAGTCTCTTGAGTATCATACTCACAAATGAATTCACTATTGGATGTGAGAGAAGTCACTTTTAGATTAAATATTGTTAAATATTTAAAATTTAAACTATTCATTTTTAGTAAGGACACAAGTTGAGAGAATGATATTCAAAAGGGACCACAGAATTTTCCAATACCATCACCACTAAATACATAGTAAACTAGTGAAATTTTAATATCCTAAACTTGTTAGCACTAATCGATTGTTATTAATCTAATCACCTCTTTATGCATCTAACATGTATATAAGAAGTGCACTAATCAATTGTTAAAGTACAAATTTTCTTGTTGATCTAATCACGTCTTTGTGCAACTAGCTTCTATATATAAGAATTTTTTCTCTTTTCTCTTTAAAACTCCTCCAGTTTGACTCTCCCAGGGGAGAAAGGCCATCTTTTCCTTTTCTCTAAAACTTCTCCAATTTGATTTTCTCATGGGGGAGAGACCAGACTTGTCTGGTCTTCTAGTTTTATTTTCTTTGTTTGAATAAATTTTTTTCCTAGGGTTTCCTAGTGAGAGATTTTTTTCTTCCCTAAATTTTTCTAGATTTCCTAGTTAAAAATTTCTTCTCTAAATTTTTCTAATGAGAGTTTTATTCTCGATATCATCCTTGTAGGAATATATTTTCATTTTTCATCTTTTTTCTTTTTTCAGTCAGCGAGATTAAAAATTTGGTAGATCTTTGTAACGAAATACGAAAGTCAGATCTATATTAGTCTTTTACCTTGAAGTAGTTAGATCTAACTATCTAATTATTGGAATATATGCACACAAACTCGTTGCAAGGTAGTGACATTGGAAGATACCATTGGAGTTTCATTTTAACAGTATAATCAAATATAGTTTTTCAAATCTATTATATTATTTGATTTTCAAATCAAGAGTGCAGATATTGGAATGAAATTGTTCTTGTTATCCCTAAAGAAAACAAAAAAAAAAAAAAATTCTATCCTTACCATCTAAAAGAGTGAGTGGTCGGCGCCTCAATTCGATTTCATCCCCTTTATTGTGTGTGCTGATTTGGTATTGTTCTTCGTTGTGGAGGGCTCCATCATCATTTTGGATATTGCTTGTTAATATGAATGCCTCTTTGTTGGAGGGAATTACAGTCCTCGGTGGCTCCTCAATTCTGTTTGTCATCAAATGACAAGAATGCTCACACATTCCTTTTTTGTCCTTTAAGCCTTCATGAGTTCACCTATTGTAGAGGGCTTTGAATGTGTTTTTCTGCTGAAAACAAGAATTCTTGATATTGCAGCTGTTTGATTCTTTTGTCTTTTATAAACTCGGATAAATTATTCATTTGAAGCGTGGTGTCCAGATGCAAGGCGCTTCTCAAGTTTGCTCTCGGATGATAAGAATGCTCACATATTCCCTTTTTTTTCCCTCAAAACAAGAGTTCTTGATATTGCTTGCTTCAGCGGTGGATGTTGAATGTATGTTTGATTCTTTTGTTCCTTGTAAAATAAAATAAATTAGTCATTTGAAACGATAGGTGGTGTTCAAGCGGTGCATCAGCGATGTAAGAGGCAACTTAGAAATATAATTGTCATGAGTGTTATACATTCAGTGAAAAGGAATACTTTTAGGTAGATAGAGTTGGAGTGATTTTCTTGTTTCTTCCTGCACTTTAGAGGTTGGGCTTTTTATATTCCCTTCAGCATAGTAATTTGTTGGCTTCTATTCATGCGATGGTAGCTAAATTTTGCTTATTTCTTTTGAGTCTTCTCATGTTATGGTTGTTTTGATCGTTCTCAGTTGGTCTATCTGGGCTATCATACGTCACTTTCTTTGCCGTTGCTAGACTTCCTGAATTTGTTAGTGACTTCTTATTCCTTGCTAATCGTTTACGTTTGTTTTTTTCCTGGTGGATGAATTTCTAAGTTGCTTATTTCTTTGGAGTTTCATCTTCTGATAGATGAACTTTGCCTGTCTCTTCTTAGTTGGGCTCTATTTGAGATTATCGTTCCAGCGCTCTACTACCGCTCTTACTACGGCTCTTAGAATTTTCGGATTTCCTAGTGAGTTTTTGTTCTTTATTGGTATTTGTATGGCATCATTTTTTACTGAGATAGATTGATTTGCAAGTCGGTGATGGTTATTTTGTTACTCAGTGCATTGTTGTCGCTTTATGAATGGTAGAAGTCTCTGTTCTTCTGTAGGTTTATAGTAATCTGTAAATATGTTTGTACTTCGTTTGGCTTTATTTCATTACTAAGTATTCGACTAAAGTTTCACTTACCGAATCTATATTCCTAATTTGTTTGGCTCTTTTTTGCATATGCATTTGTTATATTATTATTCTTATTAGTAGCCGTTGAATAAAATGACGTGTCGAAAGATTATTTAAATGCTGAAAAAAATCACTGGCATTGTGAGCGATATGCTGCTACGAAGGGGGAAAAATCCAAACGCATTGCTCCTGTGATTTGTCCAGCTGCAGTGAATGCAATTCAGATTTCGACTGATATAGTATCAAGCATGGAGGCTGATGTTCAAAACAAATGTTTAGAAACTAGCTGTACCTCTTTGGTAAACAATTATAGTGAAGCACATGCTGCTGCAAATAAATGAAGGATATTTTCTAATATTAAGAATCAGTTTGTTCTTCCTTGTAGTACCAAGGAGAAAATAATTAGAGGATTTGAATCGATGCCATTTAATGTTGATTTGGGTATTGAAGCTTCTGCAGCTACTCATAATTTCCACTTTGTCATTCTCATAATCAATGCGCATGAGAAGACAAGGATCGATTATATGATGTTAACATATCTTCCGTGGATGGACAGTATACCTCTAATCCTCGTTCTTTATGTTTTGGCAGCCAAACAACTGATACTCTTTGTGCTTCTTTGCATGGTGGTTTATGCGATGTAGAGACATCTAATTATGAAAATAATGATATGATCGGCAATTTTCATTCTGTTCCACTGAATATAGATTCTGGATTACAAGTTTTGACATATGGATGTGATCATTAGAGAATAGATGCTTATGGTGGACAAATAAGTCACGGTTTAAATCGATCATATGAAACGGGTGTTTCTTCTTCGTCAAGTACTCAGGAACAAACAATGTAAACGTTCTGTCTTTGTCTAATATTTGCTCTACTAATATTCATGTTCAAAATAGAAGGCATCAAAGAAAGATTTGAAGAGTACAGAGAGATATTTTGCAAGATATTGCTAATGAATCTATTCAATTGCCAGAGGTCCCTGACTGTCGCTACTGTGGGGCAAAGCGATTTAATTCAGAACTACCAAATTTTTGTTGTGCATCTGGTCAGATTCAGCTACTAGAAACGGAAATACCTCTAGAGTTGATGTTATTATATTTGGGTAGTTCTGAAGAAGCAAGTACATTTCGCAATTGTATTCGAAGTTATAATAATATATTTGCATTTACACGATTGGAATGCATTGTGATAAGCAGCGATGAGTAAGTATCCGCGGTGTTTATAGTTTTCAAGTTCAAGGCCAAATGTATCATTTCATCAATCCATTAATTCTGAAAGATGGTCGAAAACCGACTAATTTATAGCTGTATTTTTATGATACTGATCATGAAGTCGTCAATCAAATGCCTATTTCATGTAGATTTACAGAAAGCATAATTACAAATTTAGCAGAATTGTTGCAACAATATCCTTATCCTAGCTTTTTCTGTGGCCTTCAAAATCTACCAAATCTTGATTATTATAAAATTGTGTTAGAAAGTAATCCAACCATTGATCAAAAAGTTTTGAATAAGCCTGCTGTTTTGCAAGTTGGAGCAATTTGGCATGAATCTGATACATTGGAACAAAATAAAGAAAGACATATTCAAGTCTATTCAGCTAATGAACAGACTCAACTTGTGAGGCATTATTTTAGTTCTTATGATCCATTGCAATATCCTCTTATGTTTGCTAATGGGGAGTCAGGATGGTATCCCGGAATTCAAAGGCTGGTTCCATCTCAAAATAATTCGGCTACAATTAATACTTGTTCGAGTGAGCAACTGAAGAAGGAAGTTTTTTTATGACAGCAACTGATCTTATTAATGCAGAAAATGAAGGTACAATAATTAATCTGTATATTTCATTTTTTTTGCACTAATTTTTCCCGATGACTTATTTTGCATTAGTCAAGATTTTTATTGTTTTAACTCTTTTTGTAGCTATATCGAAAGATAATAAGAAAAGGAAAGTGATTTTGTGTAGAGAATATTATTGTTACAAGCTTCAAACTCGAGTTGCTGATCAATCCAATCTATTACACATGGGAAGGCTATTACAACAATACGTGGTGGACATGTATATTAAAATCGAAACATCCAGATTAGATTTTTATCGACATGATCAAAGACAAAGACATTTTCGAACTGAATTTTATCAAGGTTTATTGGATAGTCTTTCAAAAGGTGAGCAGTCAATTTCAAATGTTGAAAATGAATAATATTGCTAAAAGCTTTATTGGTGGTCCTTGGGATATGAAAATGTGTTATAGGGATGCAATGTCTTTGGTATAGCAATATGGAAAATCAGATCTTTTTGACAATGACTTGCAACAAAACTAGCCAAGAGACAAAAAGATTATTGCCTTTTGAAAAGGTTGAGAATCGATCAGATTTAGTTTCAAGAGTATTTAGAGCTAAGCTTCTGCTATTGAAGGATGAATTATTCAAGAAAAATATATTTGGTCGAGTTGTAGTATATACCTATATGATTGAATTTCAAAAACACGGATTACCTCATGCCCATTTCTTAATAATTTTAGAACAAGGGTCGAAAATATATATAATCCAGATGCTTATGATCAAATTGTCAGTGCTGAGTTGCCAGATCCTACTCTATATCCACATCTTTATTATTTGGTTGCTCAACATATGATACATAGTCCATCTGGATCTATAAATCTTGATTGTTTATGTATGCGTCAGAATGTTTGTAAAGATGGTTATCCAAAGGCTTTTATTGATATCACCTATAATCATGAGTGCATATCCATTATACCGACATACGATAACAAGAGATATGTTAAAGTTCGAGGTTGGAAGCTTGATAATCAATGGGCGGTTCCTTATAGTTCGTGTTTATTATCAAGATTTGATTGCCATATGAATGTTGAGATTTGTTTGACCATTCAAGCTGTGAAATCTATGTACAAATATATTTATAAAGGTCATGATAAAATTTTATATCAATTGAGACAAGAACAAGTTGAAGAAGTCTTCGATGAAATTCGGAATTTCAAAATTGCTAGATGGCTATCACCACCTGAAGCAATACGGCGAATTTATGGCTTTGACTTAAACGAAATGCATCCTTTGGTTATGACTCTTTCGGTTCATCTCAACAATCATCAATCAATCAATTTTCCTAAAAATTGAGATTTGTAAAGTATAGCTAAAAATAATGCTTTGAAGAGAACGATGCTAACGAGTTTTTTTTAATATGAACAGAACATACAATGTTGCAAAGCATTTAAATTGCTTGTATACAAAATTTTCACAACATTTTGTTTGGGACCTTGATTCTAAAATATGGACATTCAGCGGAGAAGAGTTATTGAATTGACTTGCGTTCATTCATCGAAAATGAGAGATACTATTTACGATTATTACAGAAACATGTAAGAAAGCCAACCTCTTTTGAAGATTTAAAAACTGTTAGTAGTTTCATTATTGCTTCATGTTGACAAGCTGTCGAGGCACTTGGACTTCTTAATTCAGATAATAATGTAGAACTTTCTCTTGTAGAGGCTGTTTTATATGAAATGTCATCCTAGTTGCGACATCTATTTGCCACTGTATTGGTATATTGTAGTCCCAAAAATCCTAAGGAGCTGTGGTACAAGTTCAAAAATTTTATATCTAAAGATCTATCACACATTTCATCTCTCTCTACTGAAAATTGTGAAGTTAAAGTTCCACACATTATTGACAGTCATTTACAATTAATGGGTAGAACAATCACAGAATATGGTTTCTCTCAAGTCTGCATTCGAGATTTGGCTTATCAAAAAGAAAAAAAAAAGGAGATAGAATCAGAGAAATGTATTATTGTTTCTGAAGAAGATTTTTTATCCATTTCAAAGTTGAACATACAACAATGAAGTGCATATGACAAGATCCTATTTTATGTCAACAATAATTTGCCAAAATCATTTTTTATTGATGGTCCTGGTGGAACTGGTAAGACATATTTATACAAAGCATTACTTGCAAAAATTAGATCAGAAGGCCACATTGCATTAGCAACTGCTACTTCTAGTGTTGAAACTTCAATTCTTTCAGGAGAAAGAACAGCATATTCGAGGTTTAAAATTCCGATATAGCATGATGAATCAAAATCTTATAATATTAGCAAACAAAGCACTATATGGGATGAGACTATTATGGCAAAAAAGATATCAGTTGAGGCTCTAAATGCTATGCTACAAGATGTTTTGAATAGTTCTCATATATTTGGAGGAAAAGTCATAGTGTTTGGCGGCGATTTTTGACAGGCATTACCTGTCATCCCACATGCAACTAAGGATGATATTATTAGTGCAAATCTTGTAATGTCCCATTTATGGAAAGATCTTGAAAAGATTTGGCTAACAGAAAATATGCGCACTTATTTAGATCCAGATTTTTCTAATTTTTTGTTAAGAGTCGGCAATGGAACTGAAACCAGAGTTGTTGCTAACCAAATTTCTATTCCAAAGTCTATCATGCTTCCCTTTATGGATGACAAATATTCAACATCTCAGTTGATTGATATTATATTTCCAAATTTAGAATCAACCAATTTTATCACATCAGGTATGATTAATAAAGCTATATTAATGACTAGAAATAACTTGTGCATGATATCAACCATATCTTGATTAGTAAATTCCCAAGTTCTAAAAAGACTTATTTTAGTTACGACTAAGCTTTGGATATATCAATGCACCTATAGGATCAGGATTTGTTGCATTCTCTTACTTCGAATGGTCTACCGCTTCATGAGTTAGTTTTGAAAATTGATTGTCCTATCATTTTGCTACGAAATATCAACCCCGCTGAAGGCCTCTCCAATGGTAATTGATTTATTTGTAAAGCTTTTGCAATAATGTAATACAAGCAGAAATTGCTGTTGGATCATTTGTCGAAAAAATGGTTTTCATTCCAAGAATTCCTTTAAAAGCCTTTGATGATGATTTTTTGCTCTGTTCCATTCAAGCACTCAATTTCCACTTAGACTTTGCTTTGCTATTACCATAAATAAGGCACAAGGACAGACGTTTGATTTTGTTGGCTTGTAGCTTAAGGAGCCGGTTTTTTCCCATGGCCAACTCTATTTAGCCTTATCCAGAGCTAGATCTTCAGCTGATATCAGAATTTTAGTTAAGCCATTACTGATGCAAAATGAGGGTTCCAATTTAACAAGAAATGTTGTCTATGATGAAGTGTTATCATTGGCCTCAGATTTACAATTTATCTGATTTAAGTATTTATTTTTGTTTATTGCCTCTATGTTTGAAATTTTTTTAGCTTACTCGTATATATAGCTTGCTGTTTTTTTATTTGCTACGATATTGTCTAAAAAGTATTTTATTGTCTTTGTTCTACTTATTTCTTCTTGATATATAATATCATTGAACTTCTCTTTGTATCTTCTTCTTATCTAAATTCTATTCATTTGATATATATATCTTCTATTCATATACTATTAAGTATCTGGTAATGCTTATAATGCTATCTATTAAATGCCTAATAATTGTAATCCTTGTTTTATTCACCTTGGTTACTAACTTTTTGCCTCTTATTACTATCAATCTCCTTTCAAAATTTTATGTTCATATTTGTAGCTTTTAGATATGGAAGCAAAGTGTATTGCTATTTCGGAACTCACAAATAAAGCATTTGATTGGATTACGAAGCTACAACTTATCAAAAAAAGTCCAGTTCAATTTAACAGAGAAGGAACAAAAGGTTATCAGAAATATATGTTGGAGATAATCTGATGTATTTCTAATTCTATAGCACAAATATATATCTATGTTGTTTTATACTTCTGAATCAAATTTTAGTTTATAAGTGGATTACATTTTGAGAAAAACACTATCCAAGCAATTTCTTATTTCAAAGATAAGTAAGTTGGATGAGTTGTTACATGTATACAACACCTATTACATCGCCAATGCAAAGATAGAGCTCATCTCTATCAGAAGATACAAATTTACTATGTCAGAATATTAATTGACACTCAGTAGAAGCACATTTGCAAAGCCTTTTCCGGAGAAGTATCAACTGTCTTTGGATGACTGCTATGATTTTACTCCTTTTTGAGACTTTTATATACATGTTGATGATGACAATGATAAGATCAATATGTTTTTAACTATTTCTCTGCAGCTATGTACATCTTTACATAGCTGTGTATATTTTTATCTTATCTTACAATAATTTCTAAATTATTGATTCATATTATCATTATAGACATACTTGGTGTTGCTGTTACTTCATTGCCACGTCGCACAGTTCCTCGAGGAGCTAGTCGTGTGCCCATCCAGGAATTTGTCATTGTCAATCAAGAGTATGTTTTCTTTACAAATCAATTTTGTTCTATACTACTGAAAATGTATAACCTATCCTCACTTATTTATACACAGATGCTGCCTTGTAATTTTAACAATGTGGACTAAATTCCTAGATGCTGAAGCAGTAGAGTTGCTCAATAGTCTTCATGAGTACTCTCCAGTTATTATCACTCGGGCAAAAGTCAATTCTTACCATGGTAGACTTATTTACATGTTTATCATACATGATAGCTCTATTAATATTTATTTCTATGTAGATTTTTATTTTAAAGATTTCTAATCATATTCCATATTCGAATGGTTGGATTAGAAACAGACTCAACAAGCATGATTATATGCAATCCACAAATCCCTCGAGCTCTTATACTAAAAGCATGGTAAGCAAAATGTATTTTACTATTAAGTGCTCAACAAAAAAATCACATATGTAGATACATATAAATTGATAGATATGTATACGATATACTTATATAAGGTATTTGTAGGGTGAAAAATAATAGAGCTTATATTGAACAAATCATGGCGGAGTGCCTATATGACAGAGGACATCAACAAATTGAAACTCCTTTAGGATCATAGATTTGTCTACTTGGACACATTCAAACAATGCAATATATAGTATTCGTCTTATGCGTTCAAATTTTTCTTATTCTTTATATTCCTCTGTTTATCCATTATTTATATCTCATACCAATTTCTTATGGCTCTATAGAGATGACCATTTTGGATACATGGACAAGCTAGAATAATCATACCACAACGTCACCTCTACGTTCTCACTTGTCCAGCATCCAACTGCAAATGACAGATATGGGCACCACATTGTTTTGAGTTCACTTGCAACCACTGTCATAAAACTTTTTCTCAACCATCTCCTCAGTAAGTCAGGCTAAACTCCTGTAAGACCTATGCATAATACTCTGCTTTAATATTCTACTCTAACCATTTCTAATGCAATAGACTTGAGTTTCTCATTGAGATATTTAATCATACTGACACAATTACCGCAATGATAGAACACGAACATGCATACTTGTTGCTTGAATCACTGCAGAAGAGGTGATGCAGCTTGCATTAAGAGTAAGTGTATTGTTTTTTGGCTCATATATGCTACTTCCCTCTACTTTCTATTATTAATACATCCCTTATAATCGCTAGAATGAGCAACTAGATTTGCTGGACATAAATACAACTTTGGCCAATAAAGCGTTTTACTTTCAAATAAGAAAATTTACCACAGATGCTGGTGCCGGATTGACAATTAGGTATAATGTCACTGCATGCCTGCCAAGTACTACTATAGCACTAATGATTCCACTACGTGAAGACATACCCGAGGCATCAGAAACTTTATCAACTGGTTCAGACACACTTGATACTTCTAAGTCTGAAGATTTGAAGAAGCGTGCATCGAAGAGAATTGTATCAACTGGTTCAGAAGAAGTAGCTAAACGCCGAAAATCTCTCTGAGATTCTTTCTCAATCGCCTATTCTCCATCTACATATACAAAATAGCCTTTTGCATTGTATATATTGTAAATATGGCTCTTCACTTATGGTTTCTCAAGCTTCCTATGCTAATCAGTAGTACATGATAATGGTTAATACTTTTAAGGCTAAAGCATCCAGATATGGCTCTTCACTAATGTTTTCTCAAGCTAGTTATGAAAGTCAATAATCTGTGATCATGGTCATTCAAAATGGTTGCACTTTTGAAATTACAGATTTTGATAAACAAGGATTCAAAGGAGCTACAGTAATTGATTGAAAGATGGAAACCAAGGCGCAAAGAACTTCAGATATGCTTACTCCTGTCAAGACAACCATTGCTGATCTAATCTACACAGAATAATCCTTAATTCCATGACTAATTTCCTATAATTTTGGCTTACAGTTTTAACTCTATTATAACAATCTCACATACGCCGTCCTGATAGTTTTATATATTTTTTGAATGATTTTTCTAAGCCTATTCATAAAATTGTTATCCTCCACATCTGATGATCGGATCACTTGATTATTGAAATTTTATTCATTTAAACAACTAACATGGCGGCAAAGCTAACAAAGACTATAAAACCTAATTGGGCTTCTCGATGAACTGTGCATTACAATTAGTTTAATTGTTCCAGCGAATTTAGTTATTTTTATCAGTTAATTAAGACAACAGTAATATTATTTTCCAAGTGATTTTATTTAATTGAATTCTAGAAAGAAAGTACAGATTTTGGAATTCCTGATAATCGGACAATATATATTGGTAGATTTATATATTCAAGAGTAGAATATAATAATAGGAATTTCAATCTTTGTATAATTAGATATGGCAAGAAACTATCAAAGAGTGTTTCCAACAGTAAAGATAACAATGATTTGAAGAATCTACAAGCAATATTATTTTTTTGAGTGAATTTATTTAATTAAATTCTTGAAAGACAGTTCATATCTGGGTTTTCCTGATAATGAGACAATATATATTAGTAGATTTATTTATTCGAGAGTAGAATGTGATAATAGGAATTTAGATTTTTGTATAATTAGATATCAAAGGAAAATGTTAAAAAGCATCTTTAACAGTAAAAAGAATTGGTTTTAAGAATTTGGGCGGTGTTTTCCAATAAAGATGTTTAACATTCGTGCATCATATAAAGAAATCTTTATATTTTTGGTAAATGTGATATTTTTTTCTAAGCATCATAGAATGAAAATAATGATCTCCTATTTTTTCTTTATTCCTTTCTTATGAATAACGATTTTGTTTATCCTTAAGGATTTATTTGTCCTTTTCAATTCATTTGTTTAATTCTATGCCAACTACAATTTATAGTAGCCGGCAACCATTTTATCTCTTCAGTTGTATAATTCCTTTTAACTACCCTTTCGATATCTTCTATGTTACTCCCTTCCTCTTTCAATTTCTCTTCCACATCCTTTTGCCATTATATTCCCACTTCTATACAATTTTTATGCTTAATTCTTATTTATTAGCATCACAATTCTTATCGAATCAAACCTATTAATCATGTTATAGCATCCAGCATATTTTAACTTGATTTGGGATAATTTGAAGATCAGATTTTATTCATTTTCATACCGCTTCAAAGAGATCCGTCGGAGATTACTTGATTTGTAGAAAAATTTGAGCTTTTGAGATTAAAGAAAGATCAACTCTCTCTGCAAGTAATTTAAGCACTTCTATTTGCAACTTCAAAAATTCTAGTATGTTTGTGTTATATACTATAAAAATACACAAAAGATAGTAAAAATTGAATACTACTATTTTTCTTTGAAGTTCTCTTACATACCTTTTCACCATTATGTTTCTACTTCTATAACATTGTTTATGCTTGATTCTCATCTATTATTCCCATCCAATTACATGTAGCAACCATCGTGTACCACATACCATCTCTTTACTTAGATGGAAATAATCTGAAAAATCAGATTTTCGATTCTTCGTATGGTTTGGAAAAAGTTTGAAAAGGAGCTGATTTGTGCACAAATTTGAGCATAAGGAAATTACAAACAAATATCAACTCTTTTTGCAGGTAATTTACATAACTTTTTGTCACAATTTAATTAGTTCCTAGATAATTGGATATATTTGTAGTACTTGGTAACTGGTCCTGTTTTTATTCAATTACTTAACTGCTAATTTGCTTGGACTAACAATACTTAAACCTCTTAGCATTAAGCCCAAATAAAAAAGCTTAACAGCTTTTTACTGTTGTTTTGATCTCAATTCTTACAAGAAACCTTGAGCTCCAACAAACTAAACCTTTCTCTAAAGATCTGCACATGAAACGGGTTTTACGTACTAGCTTCCGGAAAATATTCAATAAGTTTCAATTTCATATTCGGATTTCTGATTCTTCTGTTTTTTATGGCTACAAGCAAGTTTTTGATAGTTTGTTATCCTTATATGATACAAAAATTAGTTTTTAGATAATTGAATGCATCTGCATTACTTAGTGACTGATCCCATTTTGATTTAATTGCCTAACTACTAATTTGCCTAGGCAAAAAGTACTTCGTCCATTGAGCGCTACTTATCGGTGTCATTTGTTTATGATATCAAAGGCATAGAAATATGGTCGAAAAAGAAAAAATATACAGATCCAAAGGTTGAAGATATAACTAAATGAGATGGTCAGATTTTGATAGTGGCATTTAATGAATTCTAAATATTAATCTCCCTATTTTTAATCCATAAAATATTTTCCTCTGCTTCTTGTTATAATTATTATCTTAGGGTCTTTGGCAATCACCTTGGTTAGCTTTATTCCTGCTGATAAATAATAAAACGAGTTATTACTATAAAGTTTGTTCTTTGTTATTATCTAGAAATGTATGCTTCTAATTAACATAAATTTGTTACACCACGTGAGTATATCATATTTCTATTTTCTAAGCTGGAGATGACTTTGACATTGCAACTCATCCCTATCACTTCCATAATTATCTACCTGGATGGGGCAGTTTTTCTTATTTTAATTCAAAGTTTGGATCAAAGTCCATATCCTTTTATGATTTTGCTGATTATTACCTTAAGTTGCCAATGGGTAAATTTGTCTGCTCAATTGATAGGTAGGTAGACTATACTGCAGTTCTTAGGTTCCTATTGAACTTTAATGAATTGCTTGAGTGTTGGTAAATTTAGCTATTTTAACGTGTGTTCTGGATTGCTAAAACCACACAACCCAAAATTTAGTTTTATCATGAAATATTAGTCAGGTGAAGTAGGTGCTACGTAGAGGGATAAGGAGTTTGTTCAACAATCTTTTTTGTCCCCTTTTAAACCTAGCAAATATACACTTTTATTCTGATGGTTTTACAATTTTTTCTAAGAGTGGTCCTCATTTGTAACCATCATATCGTTAGTGTAGATTTTGCTCATTTTATGGCCAGTGTAGGTAATTTTGGTATGAGGTGGGTGAGAATACATTACTTTAGAAAATTAGCTAAAATCAAAGCCTAACATCAATAACAATATGCCCAAGGAGGTGAGCTATAGTTAACCCTGAAAATTGAATCTATACTACAGTATTTTTTTTCTTTTTCGCTGTAATAAAGATGTAACTAGCTGATCTTTCCATATCACATCATTGGCTATGGAACTTCAACTAAATTTAGTTTTATCATGAAATATAAGTCGGTGAAAGAAGGTGCTACGAGAGGAATAAGGAGTTTGTTCAATAGTTTTTTTGTCCCTTTAAACCTAGCAAATCTACACTCTTATTCTAATGGTTTTACAATTTTTTTCCAAGAGTGGTCCTCATTTGTAACCATCATATCGTTAGTATAGATTTTGCTCATTTTATGGTAATTTAAGCACTTCTATTCGCAATTTCAAAAATTCCAATATCTTTGTGTTATATACTATAAAAATTCACAAAAGATATTCAATTTTTCTCTGAACATCTCCACATGAAGTGGGTTTTAAATACTAGCTTCCTTAAAATATTCAATAAGTTTCAGTTGCATTTCGCATTTCTGCTTCTTCTGTTTTTTTATGGCTACAAGCAAGTTTTTGAATTCTTTTTTTTTTTATATAATGCAAAAATTAGTTATTAGATAATTGAATGCATCTGCATTACTTGGTGACTGATCCCGTTTTGATTCAATTGCCTAACTACTAATTTGCCTAAGGTAAAAGTTACCTCGGCCACTGAGTGCTATTTATGGGTGTCATTTGTTTGTGATATCAAAGGCATGGGAATTTGGTCAAAAAAGGAAAAATATACAGATGGAAAAGTTGAAATATAACTAAATGACACATAGGGGTGGCAATTTCTGACACGACTCAAAAATACGACATGAACCTAACACGAAATTAATAGGTTTTGAGTCAAGTTTTCGCGGGTTTGGGTCAGAATCGGGTCAAACCCGATAAATTTGAAAAGTAAACAAGTCGGGTTCAAGTCAACCCAGTAGGTTTGCGGGTTGACCTGCCAACCCGTTTATAAATTAAAAATAATTTAATAAATATATTAGATACTTTATTTAATTAGGTTGACATATTCTTTTCTTCCCAAAGACATTACTCATTTAACTCTAAAAATTAATATTGTTTTAACTGAATTTGTTTGATTTGTGTGAAGTTGGAGTTATTATGTTTGGACAGATGATGTATTACGTTATTTTCATGATATTTTTACTTTTGTTAACCAGGTAATGTTTCATAGTTTTACTTTTGTTTATGATAATTTTTATAAAATTGAAAACAAAAAAATTGCTACGTTCTTGGATTGAACTGTAGTATTCTTATTCTATATTCTTATGGAAACTCCATTTTAGAGAAGTTTACCATACTACCAAGATGAGAAGGCAAAAAAAAATGAAAATTAAGTAAACAAGTTATTTAGGTTGGGTTCGGGTGACCCATTAATTTCATGGGTCGGGTTCGGGTCAAGAAAATTGACCCGTTTAATTTTTCGGGTCAGGTTCGGGTTTACCTATTATCAACCCACCAACCTGCCAACCTGTGATCCGACCTGATTATCACCCCTAATGACACAGTTAGATTTTGGTAGTGGCATTTAATGAACTCCAAATATTAATCTCCCTGCTTTTAATCTGTAAAATATTTTCCTCTGCTTCTTGTTATAGTTATACCTTCAATTAGCTTATTCCTTGCTGATAAATAAGAAAACAGGTTATTACCTATGTAATCCTACTATACAGTTTGCTCTTTGTTATCCTCCAGAAATGTGTGCTTCTAATTGACATGAATTTTTTGTGTTTGGTTTCCAAACTTCCAATCTTCATCCAACATTGAGTGAAACAACAACATACAATTGGCTCTTTTTTTAACAGAATTATTACCCAATTAAAAAACTCAGTATACAAGATAATTCAAAGAAACAAGTTTTATTTAGTACAAGAGATAGTGAAACAGAATCTTCAAATATTGATTTAGCATTAAAATTTGAGTTTAGGCATTAACATCAGTCAGAACATAAGAAAGTCAAGAAACACAATAATTCTATTTACAAAGCTAAGCAACTTTCAAAGTTAAAGGTACTCACTTTGAGAACTGAAAGAGTTGGAGTAGAAATATCACAGCTCAACAGGATAATCTGTAGCAAGCTACGTAAAGAAGAAGAAGAAGAAAATTATTCAGAAAAGAGATCCCAAAAAATGAATTGGCTGAAGATTCACGTGGTGGCAAGAACTTATCTTTGTAGGGCAGTGCAACTAATAAACCATCTTTGATGGCATAAAGATCAGTTATTGCAGGTCGACATTCATTACCTTTCATATTAGATTTTAAATATCCGCCTTCATGAGTAAAACAAAACGAAATTAAAACTTGAGAATGATATAGCAACTCATCAAAAAATTAACCGAGAAAATTAAGAACATTAGAATTGAAAATTCTATTATATATCTCTACAATAACTTAAGGGCTATAAACCAATTTTCATAGTGTAGAATCAAATTTTCAGTAAACATATAATTGGAGTCCTAAATATTTTAAAAATTAGATCATTGTCACAAAGCTTAGGCTTTACTAACTCAAGAAATCCTGTCTTAACCTTTATATGCAACTTCAATGCATTGAGTGTCTCTGGCTTTGGTTGCATATTAGATAGTTCAATTTCTCCTAAGGCACATTTAAGCAACATAGAGCACAAATTATTGAGGTATGAGGAGAAAATTATGCTAAGCTCGTCAACTATTATAAGAATAAGCACTATTAAATGTAGCACTCATTTACAAGAAAGAATGAACTTAACTCGTGGCAAATCCATGTCACTAGCTTTTCACTGAATATCCAACAAATATAAGCTCCTTTTTTTCACTCTCCAAGACCTCTCATCTCCGTAGACAAATTTGACTCAAGGGGGAGCATCATTAAAATGTCGTCAAACGTGAATAGTTACATCGATGAAAGCAAAGAATATAAATCTGAGCACATCACTTTGGCAGTTTTATATAGTGTTATGCTTGATAACTCTAGTCTATGAAGAAAATTAGTGCATTAATAGCTTTTCGAAAAGCAAATGGTTTTAGCTAAGGATAGGTAAATATCTCATCCGAAAGCTACTCTTTAAAGTTTCATTATGCATAAGAATCTATTTTCCCTAAGCAATGATAAAAATGTAGTAGAAAGAATTAGGAAACTAAAATAGAACTATGAACTTATCTATGTTAAAGCCATTTAAATAGCAATTTGAGCCATTTAGTTGTATCATGTAACTTTAATTATGGTATTTGTATCGATTGTTCAACGTATCAAAAGCCAAAAGATGACATACAATCAATGTATTAACTGGATAAGAAAATGAATGATATATAAAAAAAAATATAGGAAGTAATAATCTTTATGAAAATCTAGTGTCTCATGCAAGACATTTTTGGCCATCCCTTGCTTAACAAAACCAATTAAATCTTAGAAAATAATCGCAAATGACTACTTTAATTGATGTTCTATACTATTGAATTTCATTCTATGCTTCTGAAATCAAATTACAATGTGGAAAATTTATATTAAAGATGTTACCTGATTTTCAGTGTTTTCCCACAGAAGAAAGATATATTAGTTGACAGCAATTATGGCCTTAGTAGCGGAGACACTTGGAGAATATATATCTATGAATACTGGAAGCTCCATAAATGAAATTTTGACTTGTGATCATGCTAGAAAACTATTACATCTCTTTTCACTAACAAAACACTAGCAATATATTTCAGATCCGCGCTAGATGTAGAAAGTGATCATGTGGAAAGAACAAACATCTGATGCAATAATCAGAAGGAGAAAGAACTGTAAGCATAGAGCAATCTCACTTCGAAAAGACCGGTTGCTCGTGTGAACAATTGCTCATGTGAGTAGTTCTTTGGGTGTTTACCCAAAGGATTATAAGTGTAGTGCTATGTGATGGTTGAATATGTTTGTTGGATCATTAGTTTTGAAATCAACCAACTGAAAGTGATCCGGGTGCTTTGGTAGTAGAACTTGCATAGAGGGCTCAAATTAAAACTATATAGAATTATACTATAAAAGGTACGACTCGTGTTTTCCCAAAGGAAAGAAGAATATTTGGCCAAGAGTAAGCAGAGATAGTCGGACATTGCATGTCCAATGGATATCGAAGTTTAATAAATGGAATCCTCACTTATGATCATGCTAGAAAGCTCCTATATCCTTCTCTTCCTCAAAGAAAGTACATTATATACTAAATAGCAGCAACATATTTCAATCGAGGACTTGACACCTAATTACAAAAGAGATTGTGTAGAGAGAACAAACATCTGATGAAATAACTAACTTAAGATATTTTTATCCCATCTCTCCAAATCCAAACAATTATTTACTTATATTTGGTAACCAAAAACTCCTAGATTCTAGTCTTGTTGAGAAAACTTATTGCTCAAAATGAAGAAACCTGTCTTCTACTATAAAGTATTTCGGATTAGGCTAAGGCTTTATAAAATCATCGCTTCAACATTCTCAGATCGGTCAATTCTAGCTTTGCACCTAATTTGTTTCTGATTGCTAGAAGTCTAGGACTAAATGGGAACTGCAATAAGACTTGAAAGTATCTTTTCCCCATTTTATGTAGGTCTTGTTCATTTGCTAGGATTAGCTAAATATCTAGATAATATCGAAACCTCCCCAGGTATCTTCTAATGTCACTTAGCACCCTTAAGGTTTGAAAAATATCACTTACCTCCACTAGTAATTGCAAAAAGACTCTATTAACCTTTACTTAATATATAATTCACATATCTAATAAATGGAGTTCAAAAATCTTTGAAAAGGAAGCAAAAGTCACTTTTCTCTTTCCTTTCTCCAACATTCTCTCTTGCTCATTTTATTGGATGACCATGCAATTTTACATTATAATAAATTAAAATTTTTTAATCTTTTATTTTTTATGATTGTGATAGAGTATGATTTCTTTATCTATTTTCAATTAATTTTTATAATGATCTGCATAATTCAAAGGTTTGGATAAGTTGGAAAAGAATTGGAAAAATTTATAAGATTCATAAGAATTTAATTTTGAGCACATTAAATTGGTACACATGTATTTATTTGTAAATATTTATTTATTTTCTACATTTATATTTAAACACTATAGTAACTGTAATGTTATAATACCACTATAGATTGTTTTAGTTGGTAGCTTTCTTGAATAAACATGAG
This sequence comes from Gardenia jasminoides, assembly GCA_013103745.1. Lineage (NCBI taxonomy): Eukaryota > Viridiplantae > Streptophyta > Magnoliopsida > Gentianales > Rubiaceae > Gardenia > Gardenia jasminoides. The sequence continues at coordinate 34,951,802 of CM023103.1, forward strand.
TAATTTAGAGTATTTATATTTAGCAAGCAAAAGGGTAGTTTGGGATTTTTAAAAATTTTGTTACACAAATAATAAAAATAAGGAGGTAAGTGATATATTTAAAACCTCTGCTAGGTGATATTAAGAGAAACTTTAGGGAGATTTCTATATTATCCCAAATATCTAATCTAGCAAATGTTAAGCAGGAAATTTTACTAAGAACCGAATTGGCACAAATGAATATGGAAAATCACAAACTTTTGAGTTCGATGCCACCCAAAAAAGCTTTAAACAAAAAAAGAAAAGGCTTGCTATAGAAAAATAAAAAATAATAGCATTAATTTTAAAATACTAAATTATTCCACAAAAGCAAAAGTTGCTAAGTCGAGCTCAAGCATTAACATCAGCCGTAACATAAAAAAGTCAAGAAACGCAACAATTCTATTTACAAAGCTAACCAACTTTCAAAGTTAAAGGTACTCACTTTAAGAACTGAAAGTGTTCGAGTAGAAATATCAAAGCTAAACAACATAATCCCTAGCAAGGTATAGAGAGAAGAAGAACAAGAAGGACAAGAACAAGAAGAACAAGGACAAGAAGAAGATCATTCAAGAAAAGAGATTTGGCGAAAAATGAATCAACTGAAACTTTACATTGGAGGTAAGGAGAACTCACTTTTGTAGGGCAACTGCAACAAATAAACCATCTTTGATGGCACAAAGATCATTTGCAGTAGGTCAACACTCATCTTCTTTCCCATCAGACTTTAAATATCCTACCTTCATGAGTATAAAACAAAACAAAATCAAAACTTGAGAATGATATAGGAACTCATCAGTGGAATGTACTAACTAAGAAAAATTCAAGAACATTAGGATTGAAAATTCCATTATATATCTGTACAACAACTTAGGGGCAAAGGATGTGAATAGTTAATCTTTTTCATTATAAGTGCTCAAACACAAAATTTGTTGACGTAATATGCAAAAAAGGATCACAAAAGGTAGCACGGCACATAAAACAACTAAATCACTAGGTTTTTTAGTTGAAATATGGTAAGTGTGACAAAGAGAGGTGGTGCATGAAATGTTATTTAGAAATAGAAAACAAGGCTATCGCTATTCCAACAACACCGTATCAAGAAGAGCACCACAAGTGAAGTTCCACAAGTTTAACCTAAAATGTAAGCAATAATATGAGCATTTCAAGAAAAACTTTTAAGTAGATCGATAGAAGTTGTGAAGTATCAGCCTTCCCAACTCACTGTTGAATGATCACTTTCAGATATTAACAACTCTTGAGAGCAGTCCTGACTGAAAACAAAAGCGACAGACCCAGAGAGACTTGGATATAAACTCTAAATTCAGCCTAGGCATCCATATATCTTTTTGGCTCCCAAAATTCATCTCAGTTGATAGGAATACTAATGTAATAAGATTTTATTTCGACTCTCAAGCTTTTCTCTATTTCTCCATTTCCATTTAAGTCTCGATTAAAGGAAAGAAGAAAAAACGCTTAACCTTCTCAAATCAAGGATGCATTTGGACTTCAAAGGAGTGTTCACATTTTGCCAATTGTCTCTACTAAATTTTATCATCCGATAAATCTTAAAATGCTATGATGTTCTCTTTGATTGATCTCTGATATCAATTGTGAAGATGGCTAGAATGATTCTTAAAGATTTTACATCCAACTCCTTTGCAGACAACTAAAATGTTTTCCTTCAATTAAGAAAAAATTTTACATCCTCTCTTCCTCCCTAGACCGAAGAATAAAAACATGAACAATTGCTCGCTGGACGAATAATAGAAATTACATGTACTTAATAATTTGGCCTTCTAATTTGCAAAAAAGTTTTCTAAATAGTATTTCTATTCAAGGTGTATACCTATTCTCCCTTGAATTACATCTTTACATAGTTTTTCTAACTATACTTCCTTATTAAAATATGTAGTTTGATTCTTCCTTTGACTTTGATAGGTAAATCCATTTTAGTACAAATAATATCTTTTCACTTGGTGATTCAATTAAAACTTTCTAGACCAAATAAATCTAAAATCAACAAGCTCTCACGCAACACTACCAGTAACACTAAAGGCTAAAGCACTCAAAGCACTGATTCTTATTTAATAATTCATCTCTCACCCACAAAACAAAAGATAAAAATAAGAATTATAGAAATTAAACAAACCAAATTAGATAAACGCCAAACTTATATTACAAAGCTACAAAACTTCTAAAATATTAAACACAAATATCTACAAAAACTACATTACTTTACATCGGATGATCAAAATACAACAAAACTCCAATAACTACGTACATCCCTAATATAATTACAAATTAAATATTCTACAACCACCACTGTTAGTATTACGCATGAAAAACAACATATATATAATAAAACCAGCCCACTGAGATCAAAGCCATTCAACAAAATTAGAGCACTAAGCAAGTCCGCCACAGCTACCCATAGTAGCTTACTAAAATTAATCACCCCCTAATGATTCATACCACTATCTCAACTCAAGAGCCTCGGGAATAGTGACATTATACATAACAATAGTTTCTTGCTTCACGGCTAGTGACACACCTAACAAAAGCCAAATATTAAAACATATAAAAATAACAATATTTAAATATAAATAATTACAACCAATTAGGAAACTTATTTACCATGAAAATCAGAACTGAGGCCCCAAATTAACACAATGGATGCCGATGTGTAATTTGTGCCGATGCAACCCATCGGCATTGATAAAATCCTCCCAAATAGCAAAAAATAACGGTGTCATTCTAGAGACCAAAGAATAAAAATATTATCCATATAAAAATTTCACAAACATTTCAAAAAAAAAATAACCAAGCCAATCACAAATTATTGTGCATTAATGCACTCGGTTAAGTAATAAAAACTCTTGCACCCGTAGATATCTACCCCAAAAGAAAAAATCTGTAATGGAAATGTCTTAATAACCATCATGAAAGCACACCTAAAAAAATTAGACATTAAAATCATATATATACACATACATATATGCACAATAACACTTATAAATATTCAATCAATCATTAAAAAAATAGCTATTTCAAAGCATACTCATAAGTAAGTCTCGATAATTCATAAATGATTCCAAATTCATAAATGGAATGAGATGATAAAGGTTATTCATTGGCAATGCAAGAGGTGTTGCAACAAGTTGAACAAACATCCGTTGCGTCAATATAAGTTCGAATGGAGCTGACCTGAGCCTAACTGCTCGATTCGTCAGCCCTCAAATCATTGCATTTCCAATATAATTTGTTGAATAAAGCTGCAAAGTCTCATCCATTACATGAACATCATTCAAACAAGCAACTCCTTGAATCCGATTCCCCTATAAATTAGATAACCTTCAAATCAAAACAATAATAAATATACATATATACAAATGAAAAGAATCAACATACAAAACAAATGGTTACCATTCTATCTGCAAAAACAAAACGTTGATATCTTCGATTTAAAAAATTACTATATTGAACCAAAGTTTGCTCCACAACAACTACTCGGATACACCATTCATGTAAATGATCATGCAATTCATTAATCAACAAAATATTTTCTTTTATGAGAGCAAAACAACTGATACACTAGAAAACCCAAAACCACTAAAATTCTACACTACTCCCTACACCCACATAGCCACTAACTACAAAACTATTTCAAGTGCCATAAAAAGGAGAAAATTTATAGCCACGAAATGCCAGGTTTTGATGCAAAACAACCACATGAAAACAACATAGTTCTTGCACATATACATAAACACAGTACAAGTGGCAATCCTACTAATCCAATCTGGCAATCATGCATAAACCACCCATTTCTTGATTAGCCAACCCATACAAAACCTGCCACATGTCCATGCAAAGAGACAACACATCACTCGTATCATCAACTACCCGTCTAGAAAAGCTAAAGATAAAAAAGAAAATATGTTAATAGAGAAATTCTCCGAAAAAGCACAAATATGAGAATAGTCTTGAAGTCCATTCAATGTTTTATAATTACCGCTATTTCACAATATGTTGCTACAAAATACAGAATCACTCTAGTTGCTCTACTCAATTTTTTTTATTTGTCTGAAATTCCTTAAATTTCAATAAAATTTTCATCAATTACAGACTTTACAAATAGACAAACTTTCCAAATAGAATCCAAACATTATACAACAACTAAGATACAATCAATTTCTTATAAAACAATAATAATCCAACACACTTCCCCATCAACAACGAATGTTTAAATTCCTTATATGAATAATAAAAATCATAAAAAAGATAAAACAAACTATATATTCTTTATTTAATTAGTACTAAATTACATATTACATCATAACTCGGACTTTTATATAGAAAGACACTCAAATAAATTTCTAAAACAAACTCAACATGAGTTCCAATAGAAGTGCGCTCGCAAAATCTACCATTTCTATCTTCTTCACTACTATTATAAAAAAATCAAATATTTTCTTTTCTTGAACATATATTTTATTTGTGTAATTAGTTCCTTCATCATAGATAATGATTCCTCCATGTCAATAATAGAATACAAAATTTCAGCCGATCCATGCGCCTTAAAATATCTCTCCAGAAATTTTAAAATTTCATTCTTTAGCCGAAGCTAGTCTGTTGTCTGATTATGCTTCAAAATCAAATGATTCACATATTCAAGCACCGTTGGATTTGAGCGAACATCTTCCAAACCAATATTTTCCAACAGTTGGCGAGTTATTCTAATTGACATATTACCAACAAAACCATTCCATCCTAAATTACTCATCTCACTCAATAGATACAAAAACAAGAGAAAAATTTTAACTTGTAGTAAACCACCAAACAATGTATAAATGCGTAACGGTCATATCAGAATTAGAAAATAACTATGTAAACGTACACACCACAGAACATATGTTCAACCTATTATATGTATATAACTATTATATATATATTTTTTTCAATCAACATACACCGCTTCAACCAACCACAACTATACAAAGTGTCATGCTTTACAAGTGCCAAAAATACAATCATGCCAAATATCATCTTTTATAAACATCCAATAGAGAAAAATATTCATCTATCTCACGAAATGAACACATGTACATGCAAATGCTAAGTGTCATTCAATTAAAATTAACACCACCACACTCCAACCTTTAAAGACCATCTAAACAATAACAAATTCGACACCATCTTACACCAACCAAGCAGATAACAAAATACAAAAAATAATTTGAATAAAACCAACCGGTTCGATATTGCATTTAGACAAAAAATCAAAATGCCATGCAGTATTCAAAATACAAAATACTTTTAATAAAAAAAACTAGAACAATTCAATACCCGTATTTGCACTTATTATATATGTGTAAACTTTCATCACCACCCATAAAGAACACAACTATGCCAAGTGTCATATGATGCCAAGTCTCATATTTCATCAACTACACAACATTTATTCAATCTTACCGATCAACACGTGATATCTATAAACACCGAAAGTGTCACTCAACCAAACCGAACAACACCATGCCACAATTTCCCGATCACACCTAGCCACTGACAAATAAGAATACTATCACACATCTCTACAATTATTATATATGTGTAAACTTTCATCACCACTCATGAAGAACACAACTATGCCAAATGTCATATCTTGCCAAGTGTCATATTTCATCCACTGCACAATATATACTCAATCTCACCGACCAACACGATGTCTATAAACACCGAAAGTGTTATTCAACCAAGTTGGACAACACCATGCCACAATTTCCAATGACACCTAGCCATTGACAAATAATAATAGTATAACACCTCATCACCCTACTTTTTATATAATCACATACATTCTACACTCTTCATCATCACATACTCATCTATCCTTATTTCCATCTAAAAACTCCAATTCTCTTCTCCTTTGACATCATAAATCTTCTACAGAAAAGATTTTGACGGAGCAACATCTCACACCAAATAATCACTTAATCGAAACAGTTTACCAATGGATAGCAAAATTGACAGTTATAGAGAAAAGCCTGATTCAGCATTCAAGACATGGTAATACAACGTATCAATGATATATATTCACAGATGGATCAATAAGTAATACTTTATTTAGCACTATATTATCTCATCTGCTAATTAACATTATTTACATCTCTAATAACATTATTCATTTCAGGACGACACAATTCAAGCAATCGTCTACGGCGAAAATACCACATTTTCCAATAAACCAGTTTCAGCTAAATTCAACTTATTACATTAGTCACTCAAATATTAAGTCTCTAATTCCACCACGTTCTCAATTAGGATCAACTCCATATCAAATTATATTAACATTGCATACCTTTATTCAACAAGTGGAAAATATCCATCAATTACCTTCTTAGGATTTCTCTCATTTTAACCATTTTACTGACCTCACATTATTTCCACATCGTGATTATCCACCAATAAGTACTCATCGATACAATCGTACCTATTTTATAATCAATAAATTTTTTTTTGCTATTAACAAGTTTTTCCATGATTCACAGTTCTATTTTGCTTGGTGACTCACGCAAATCCAGTTCAACAGATACAGATCAAAACTCGACAAATATGCACACAAGAAATTACCATCATCAATCAAGAGTATCATATGAAAATTAAAAGATTATGCAAAAAAAAAAAAACCCAACTTATAAACTAACAATGAACTTCTTCCTTTCTTTCCTTTTTTTTTTTTTTCCTTTTCTCTACAAGTTACAACCAATAATCCTAACAATTACCGAACTTGTAGTGGATACCGACGGAAACTACCTACCACAAATTGCTCATCAAAATCCAGTCATCATTTAGTCGACCAAGATTTAGCCATCACCATGGTGATCTACTAACCATTTCATCCGTTTTTCAATACAAATACTTGATTACTGAATCTGCAATAAATAGTTCAAATACAAAATGAAAATTTACTATCAACTAACAATTCCAATTTTGGCAGGAATTTCAATCGCATCCCAGCAATCAATTATTATCTCATATCATCCAGCAACCCTTCAAACACAACAACTGAGACATTGGTTCTAGCAAATACCTATATAGAGGCAACAGCACCAACCAAAAAAAAAATCGCTACTTCTTATGTACATATGTCAATAGACGAATTATGCAGAAATAAATATTTCCCCATGCTGTGTCTAGTGTAAAATTATTGCTTCTTGTTACAATTCCCACCAAATCTAAAAACTCATTAAAACCATATTACTCTCATCCCTACTAACTAATAAAAACAACCAATCTTATTAAACCAAAAATGATCCACAAATACTTAACACCATGGTTAACCAGTATGGGCAACCTGACACGTGAGTGTCAGGCCACAATTTCAACTAGTATATGAGAAAAGGGGAGTTATTGTTATAAACAGTGACTTAGTCCTGTTTGATAACACAATTCATCACTTAAATTTAATAGATTCAAATCTTAACACGTTCAGACAGTTTGATAACCGAAAATAGACATTTGAATGAATTAAGTGGCACTAAATTTTCTAGGCAAAACTTGCTCCCAAAAATAAGTGATAAGTTATTCATTTATCAATGAATGTGATATACATTCAAATGTATTAGATTTAGTATGTAACAATTCAATCACTTAGGCCCTGTTTGGTTCCAGGAAACAAGTGAGGAAAGAAAAGTGGAAAATGGAAAGTGAATTCCTCTAAAAACCCTATTGCTTTCTTCTGTTTGGTTAACAAAGAAAAGTACTAAAGAAATGCCAAGTTGGACAACACCATGCCACAATTTCCCAATGACACCTAGCCATTGACAAATAATAATAGTATAACACCTCATCACCCTACTTTTTATATAATCACATACATTCTACACTCTTCATCATCACATACTCATCTATCCTTATTTCCATCTAAAAACTCCAATTCTCTTCTCCTTTGACATCATAAATCTTCTACATAAAAGATTTTGACTGAGCAACATCTCACACCAAATAATCACTTAATCAAAATTTACCAATGGATAGCAAAATTGACAGTTATAGAGAAAAGCCTGATTCAGCATTCAAGACATGGTAATACAACGTATCAATGATATATATTCACAGATGGATCAATAAGTAATACTTTATTTAGCACTATATTATCTCATCTGCTAATTAACATTATTTACATCTCTAATAACATTATTCATTTCACACAATTACCCAAGCAATCGCCTACCGTAAAATACCACATTTTCCAATAAACCAGCTTCAGCTAAATTCAACTTATTACATTAGTCACTCAAATATTAAGTCTCTAATTCCACCACGCTTCTCACTAGGATCAACTCCATATCAAATTATATTAACATTGCATACCTTTATTCAACAAGTGGAAAATATCCATCAATTACCTTCTTAGGATTTCTCTCATTTTAACCATTTTAATGACCTCACATTATTTCCACATCGTGATTATCCACCAATAAGTACTCATCGATACAATCGTACCTATTTTATAATCAATAAATTTTTTTTTTTGCTATTAACAAGTTTTTCTATGATTCACAGTTCTATTTTGCTTGGTGACTCACGTAAATCCAGTTCAACAGATACAGATCAAAACTCGACAAATATGCACACAAGAAATTACCATCATCAATCAAGAGTATCATATGAAAATTAAAAGATTATGCAAAAAAAAACCCAACTTATAAACTAACAATGAACTTCTTCCTTTCCTTTTTTTTTTTTCCTTTTCTCTACAAGTTACAACCAATAATCCTAACAATTACCACCAACTTGTAGTGGATAACACGGAAACTACCTACCACAAATTGCTCATCAAAATCCAAAGTATCATCGTTAGTCGACCAAGATTTAGCCATCACCATGGTGATCTACTAACCATTTCATCCGTTTTTCAATACAAATACTTGATTACTGAATCGCAATAAATAGTTCAAATACAAAATGAAAATTTACTATCAACTAACAATTCCAATTTTATGTGAATTTCAATCGCATCCCAAAGAATCAATTATTATCTCATATCATCCAAAGCAACCCTTCAAACACAACAACTGAGACATTGGTTCTAGCAAATACCTATATAGAGGCAACAGCACCAACCAAAAAAAAAATCGCTACTTCTTATGTACATATGTCAATAGACGAATTATGCAGAAATAAATATTTCCCCATGCTGTGTCTAGTGTAAAATTATTGCTTCTTGTTACAATTCCCACCAAATCTAAAAACTCATTAAAACCATATTACTCTCATCCCTACTAACTAATAAAAACAACCAATCTTATTAAACCAAAAATGATCCACAAATACTTAACACCATGGTTAACCAGTATGGGCAACCTGACACGTGAGTGTCAGGCCACAATTTCAACTAGTATATGAGAAAAGGGGAGTTATTGTTATAAACAGTGACTTAGTCCTGTTTGATAACACAATTCATCACTTAAATTTAATAGATTCAAATCTTAACACGCTCGCAGCTTGATAACCGAAAATAGACATTTGAATGAATTAAGTGGCACTAAATTTTCTAGGCAAAACTTGTTCCCAAAAAAAAAAAAAATAAGTGATAAGTTATTCATTTATCAATGAATGTGATATACATTCAAATGTATTAGATTTAGTATGTAACAATTCAATCACTTAGGCCCTGTTTGGTTCCAGGAAACAAGTGAGGAAAGAAAAGTGGAAAATGGAAAGTGAATTCCTCTAAAAACCCTATTGCTTTCTTCTGTTTGGTTAACAAAGAAAAGTACTAAAGAAATGAAAAGGAATTTCAAAGAAAGTAATTCTATGTTTGATTACTTAATTTTTTTATAAAAACAAAATGGAAAACAAAAATTTAAAAAGACAATTTAACTTAATTTTTCAATATTCAACCTATGTTTGTCATTAACATTTCATTTTATTATAAGGAAATTGTCAATTATTGCTTTAACAATCACAACAATTGATAATCTCTTTGTATGATTATTTTCAGCTATTGACAAGATGATGTGTAAAACACCTAACAATCTATAATAATCGTTAAAATTTTGTAGTTGCCAATTGGGTTTTGACTATTGATCAATTGGTTTTGTTAACTATAATTTTCATCCAACAATCATCGCTTTCTTTGTATGATTGTTTCTAGCTTGACATACAAGAAGCCGTAAGTTTTCATTTTTGTAGTAATTGAGTCAAAGTTGAAATATTTTTAGATAGAGATAAGCTTCGTATAAGAATGAACAAAACTAAGAAACTAGTCAAACAATCGTTATCACAATTTGCTTGAAATTTTCATAAGATTAAATATGCTAATAATAGCAAACCGAAATTGATCAAGTTGAATAGAGTTGTCCATCCGCATTGTGAATTTTACGTACATCTTTGCACCACAATTGCCAACCACCAAAAAAAAAAACGGTTCCCTTTTCAATCTTCTGAAAGAATTAGATTTAGGTTCATGGGCACACAAACATATGCCCAACATCATGGAACCTCGTTGCAAAACAGTACAAGCTAAGTAAACAAATAATGTATTACAAATGAATTTCACTCTTTGAAACATGAATCTTAAGTAAACAAATAAGTCGATTGATTTAGACACTTTAAATGAGATTCCTCATCACTTTTTCTAGCAATTCTCTTGAACGTAATGACAATAAACTTCAAAACGCTTTGTGCTATTATGCAAGACCAAATTCAAAGGGATGTAAGGTTCCTTGACTATTATCCACCAAATTATAGTTTGTTTATGCTCAAAGTCGCTCATTGCATCGTGACTTTTCAGCATATCAATCCAAACATGGTACTAGCAGTCTCACAAGCATTTAGGTCCAGTACTTGACCATGCAACAAGGATTTGAATCTTGCCCTTCCTTCACTTCCAAGCTACACAAGCATCCCTTCCACTGCTTATCTAGCCGAGAGAGAGAGAGAGAGAGAGAGAGAGAGAGAGAGAGAGAGAGAGAGAGAAGTGCAACGCTATGTCTTGGCTTTCCATATCCTATGCTCTGAAACCATGACAATACATTTTGGAACATTTCATAACCTCAATAGTGGGCGCAAGCATTATTTCAAATAGTTCCCTTGCTCACTTGAAAAAACCAACACCAATTAGAGTCATCAACAATCAAGTATTATGGGATTTTTTCTTGAGAAGTATTTCCAGGAGAATCATAATGCACACATTTAGGCTCAAAGAGAGGGTGGAAAAAATGAAAATGAATTCAGAGAAATGAAGGTCATTCTCCAACACCAATTGAATTTGACATCTTAAACATGTGTGCAAACTCATTAAGCTTACTTTTGCACCAACTTCAATAAGTTCTCCAATCAGTTATCTCTCAACAACTTCTTTCTCATTGAACCAATCTTCACAACTCCAACTCAACTAGATATCTCATCAAACACAAAATTTTGACCAAGATTAGAGCTCTTCAATATCTAGTAAAATTTAAACCATAATATGTACTAGTCCAGCTCAGCTTTAAATTCCACAAAAATTAAATTCACCCACCACCAACAAGAATTCAAATAATATATTTCATCAAAGAAATACATGCTCCTCATATAAGGAACAAAAGTTACCAATTACTTGCAAGATATACATGCTCCTCATATACCACGTACCAAGAAGAACCAAGAAAACCCACAACTCCAACCACTAGATAACGCACTATCCTACATTATATGCAAAGTAACCCTTTTTTTTTATTTTCATTTGAATATTCCTTGAGGGGAAATGCCTAAAAATTTAAACCCCTCCAACCATAAACCCAAAAAAAAAATGAATTCAAGAAACCATTGTTGTGGCTAACTTGAAATAAAGCAGCAAAAGTATATGAAAATCAAGGCACAACAAGATCATACAAGTAAGCAAAACACATCAATAATTAACCAAAATAGCATTAGTGGAATCCAAAGAAATATCCCCACCGATAACCAAGGACAAAATGTGAAATTATTCAATCAAAGATCAGTTCATGTTTCATAAATACAACCCATGCTATATCAATTCTTGATAAAGATTGACAAAGCCAACATGTATAAAAGGCAAAGTGTTCGAGCATTACCAATAAAAGGGTCTATATTCAACTGTAATTCCTCCTCGTGAACCTCGATTTAGAACACGATTGCAAGTTTAATGGAAAATGGAAGTCCTAAGAGAGAGAATTTAGAACTTGAATTAAGATGTTAGAATCGATGAGTTTTTGAGAAGAAATCACCGATTCATGGCCGGAGAGAGAGAGATGTGGTAGGCCACAGCGGAGTGGACTTCTTTTATTTTAAAAAAGACACTAACAATTAATTTAACCAATAAGGTCTGCATATTGACCCTTTAAATTGCTTTCCTCGTTTCCTCACAAAAGCAGAGGAAATGGTTTTAGGCAAAATACACTACCAATTCCCCGACAAATTCCCTTGATTTCTTTCCATGCTGCTTTCCCTCTTACTCGCATACATGGGAAAACTTTCTAGTGGAAACATTTTCCTTTTCCTCAAGACTCTTAGAACCAAATAAGGTTTAATAATTTTAAATATCAAATTTTAGATTTCAATTTTCAAATTTCACTTTTATCAAATCACCTTTACGTAATCTGATTAACACCGCATACATATTTATGCTTTCGGTCAATTTTTTATGGATCGATCTTTGCCCCGCCAGTGCTAAAGATTTTACGCCGCTTCATAACTTTTTTCACCAAACATCGCCACACAAAATTTTCAAGCTTCGCTAAATTCTCCCTCCTAAATTCCATTAACTTAACCATTTTTTTTTCTCCATTTGATTTCATCATTAATCAACATTCTCCATCCCAAAATTTAGTCTTGAAGATTTCCAAAGAAGGATAGAAGGAAGCGGAGAAGAGCTATTGGTGCAGTTCATTGTCACTACCACGCTCTTGCCACAAATTATCACTAATAAGGCTCTGTAAGCCACTTTTTTGGATAATTTTGTTTATTATTGAAAGTTCTATAATTTAAGTGCAACCAATGCATGTTTGGGTTTTCATCTTTTTAGTCTCCTTTAGTTTTCCTCCTTTCCAATTCCCTTAATTATTTGTCACTTTATAATTGTATGTTCCTTCATGCTGGAAATCGTAAATTTGGGGAATTGGTTAATTGAGAGTTTGTGTTACTAACTAGCAAATTTGTTTGAAAAGAAGAAACGCCATCATATCGCTTCTTTTTTGTGTTTTTGGTTTAAAAGAGCATCCATTGATTATGCTCTCACAGTTAAAAATGCCTAAACTAAATCAAGAGGTGGTAATTTGATGTATTTGTTTTAGGCTTGTCCTAGTCTCGTATTGTTGAATTTGATTGTTAATGAGCTCGAGATTGTGTTCAAGATGAAAGCAACCATGCTATGGAATTTGTTGTACCTATTTCCGTGTTCACACCGATTAATTTCCTCACTGGTGAGCTTACAGGATGTGGGTATGCTGTTGAGACTTTGATTGTCTAAAACCATTATTCATTTGATTCCAAAATAGTTGAATGGTTTTGCGGCTTTGAGTTGCATTCCAAATTAATTTGTTTATGGACATAACCCATACATATGTCTTACAAATTTATTTCGGGTTCCGATTTTGAGTTTTATTTCTTGCATCATCAGGGTAAAAGAAAGATAAGCTAAGACACTACTAAAGACTAAAAGAGTGGAGGGAGTCGCTCAGTTTTACTAAGACTTTCTTACTCTGTGTGTGCGTGTGTATTATTGTTTTTTGTTTTTTTGATAGTGGGGATTAGCGTCCGACTCATAATTATCATAGATCTCCAACTTTCTTCTTTACCTCTAACTTCTCTCTCTTTAGGAAAATGAAGAGGCAAAGTCTGATCGAGAGGAGAAAGGAGGGAGAGAAGAAAAAAGCTAAGATTTTCCGCTCTACTATTGGTGGAGGAGGCGGTGGAAGTGGTAGAATAAGAGGAGACGAAAAGTGGCTTTTATCATCGGATTTTGAGGTAAAATCCGAGATTTTCGGAGTTCTTGTTGGGGTTTGAATGGTTTGGAATCTAGGGTTTTTTTTTTTTGAGATTTTTTGTGGTGTAAAGTAATTTTATTTTGGTTTTATCGACTTTTCGAGATCAGTGATTTAGCGGTTTTATTGTTTGGATCGAGTTTTTACCCTTCACTTGTCTTTAGCTAGTAATTTTGGGTTTCTTTAGAATTTTTGATGATCTAATCTGAAAATGCTTAGTCATTGACTTGGAAAATGGCTTTTCTTGAAGCTTTTCCCATATTTTTTGTATTTTGTAAATTTGTTCTCATTTTTCACTAACTGGATCTCTGGTTGATTGGGTTAATGAATATTTTCCATGAATGGGTGTGCTCTGGTAAAGTAAGCTCCCTTCTTTTACGGGTTTGAAATCAATGAATTGTGTTTAGATTCATTGTTGTCTCCACTTTATGGTCATACAAATGGTACCAACTAGTATAGAATCTATTGTCTTCTATTAGCTTACTTGTTTGTGACTTTGTATGGTAGCTGATTGACTATATTAGCGTACTTGTTTGTAACTTTATATGGTAGCTGAATGACTTCCGCTTATGTGCTAAATGATAGTAGGCAAAATCTCAAGGGAGGATTCAAAATTATGCCAAGTTTCAAATAAAAACGGGTCATCTCTTGTCTTTCAACTAATCTGAATATGCGCCTTGAGCTCCATTAACAGGCTGTGACCTGGGGTGGGTCCAACTCAACATAAGACATTTTTGACTCAGTCACTTCGTAGAGAAACCCACCTCAAAGAGGCTACAATGAGGGGTTCGCCACCAGTTTAGTCTCTGGGAAGGAAGAGGAGAATGGGCAAGTGGAAAGCCAGCGGGTTTGGAAGTCTGCTAAGAATTGGCTTTACAGAGAGTTGTATTAGCGATATCGAACTAAGCCGGTGCGATTCAAATTGCTTTTCATCTCGGTATGGAGCATCAAACAAATGGAAGAGTTTCTTTGCAACCCGACCCAGGAAGATGAGTCCATTAGTGATATTATGGATTCTTTGAGGTTGAAGTTTCGGCTATTGTGCCGCGTTGAATGTGAAGTTGGAATATAATGGCCACCCAAATCTTATGAGACAAAATATCCAATGTTAGGGGTGGTAAATTTTGTCTTATTTTTTTCGTGATAGTTCTTTATGTAAATTCTCTTTTTTTTTCTATTTTCAGAGTGTTGATCCGGGGCTTGATTGAATTCGTTAAATGTGACTCTTATGCTGCTTTACTTATTATATGCATGTCTTTTACCCATACAAAAGAGAGTTTGTCAAATAAACATTAAATTAGGAATAAGTACATCATGCGTAGAGCACAATCTAGTTGAACAAATATCATCTTTGTTGTAAATTATGCGTGATATGTCCATTGATTGGTGAGTGACTTCATTAGGCATTCAACAATTGTGATTGCATTTTGCAGGTTAGGCGAGGACCATATACATCTTGTTGTATTTCCATCCTTTCCCTCTGAAACTAAATTTAGTTAGTGGGGCTAACGAGTTTATTTATGTGATACGCTAATTTATCCGCGCAAATGGCAAACAGCTCTGGCTGCGGTTCTGTCATTGTCACAATAAATGTCAGGCCATATTTAAAACCTTGAGTTATATTGGGGACCTAGATTTAAGTGTATGTGATCAATTAACTAACCTTCTAGGTGCATCACAAATAGCTTGCCGTTTTCAATGATTTGAGGTCATTGTGTGCGAGAAAATTTGCATATTCAATGGATTGAATCAACTATACCTCTTTACCTTCAATTGTTATTCAATTTGTTGATGTCCAAGTTTTGAAGTGTTATCAACTAAAAAAAATAAGAAGAAAGTAGTATTATCATCCCCAGGGTCTGGTTGATAAATTCACATTACGGATGGTTTCATTTGCGTACATATCTGTTGCTTTTTTTTTGACTATGGAGTTCTTGATTCATTGCATGAATTCTCTAATACTAGCGGAGACAACTTGTTGAAGAATGGGGG
>CM023103.1:35711910-35815173 GCA_013103745.1 Gardenia jasminoides
TCTGTACTTCGTTCAGTTACATTATTGCTAAAGGTAACCTACAAGTTCATTTGCTCTATGAAATTACATGAAATAAATCTATTAAATCACAAGGTGCCACTCTCTTAACCAGGGGTGAAGGCACAGTTTGAGTACCTCATGAACTAGTGTCAAATTCTAATTTTCATTTACGATTAACACCTTAAAGATGATCACAATTAATGGCGGTTAATCATGATAAAGCAAAGTACTAAACAACAGTCAAAATAGACAGCGTCAAATAACTAAGTAAACATCACAAACAAGATGTGGTTCATCCATAACTCGGCAAACTTTAGCTAAACATGAAAGAAAAGGCTATGCCTTTATAATTAAAAACATGAACTCAAATACAAAAAGAAAGAGGCGATAGGAGAGAAGTCACCCATGTTGCTTGAGCTTCAACACTCCATCTTTACTCTTCAATGCTTCATCCAAATCTAACTACAAACTACAAGATGAAAACTACAATAACCTACACTACTAACTATATTAAACTAATGAACTAAGAAAAATTAGTAGAAGACTATATTTTAGTAGTGTTTCTAACCTTCAAAGATATCTAAAATGTCTACCAAGGCTCTATTTATTTATAGAAGATATCCTCCATACTGGTTTCCAAATCTTCACCATGTGAGTTTAAGCTTCAAAGTCAAGAAAAATGGCTTCTATGAATCTTCTATCCTTGAAATGCTTCAAATGTCTTGTTACTTTACCTTTCAAGCCTCAAATGAGTTGTAAGGATTGATGCAAATTGTGTTTTGGATTTGCCACAAGTTGTTCTCAACTTAAGATACTTCATGCAATTTCGGTTGAAATTTGTTGAAAGTTGAGCTAGAAGTCTGGAAAAATTTCTTGAAATGGTTGCAAGTTGACGGGTCATTATCGGGGATGCACGAAATGAGATCCAGTTCCTGGTATTTCTCACGGGAGAGATTGGGCGACCTGTTGATTATTTCCGGTGACGCCAAAGCTTTTAGATTCATGAGATTGTGCGGGGATCAAAAAAATCTGATTTTTGTCATTGAAATTGGCGTTAAATCCAGACTTTTGACCCCTTGGTTCCTTGATGATTGAATTGTATTATGATCATCTCAATTTGGAACTTCATCAACTTTCGTGCACCAACTTTCTTCAAGCTTCATTTTGAGAATTAATTCCACATCAACAATAGTCATGCAAAATATCTTTTTCATTTCACTTCATTTGATGATTGAACCATAAATCCTACAAAAACATGTTTCACTACTTTAATCCATAAAGTGCATTTTCTAACTTAAATCATAAAATGCAAACTTCACTAGAAACCTAGTTAATTAGCCATCAAAATAACAAAACACTCAAAAACTAAATAGTTAAACATATTTCAAGCATACAAAATGGGCACTTATCAAAAGGACCTTGGGAACATAATGTAGTCATTATAGGTCACTTATTGTTAATTTTAATCTAGAATTAGATATATGTAGGTAATATATTCTCCATTGGGTGTTTTGGTCGGTAACATTAGAGAAAAGAAAAAATAAAAAAGAAGTTGGGAGGGCTTGCTAAATTTAACTATGTCTACTTTTTTTTGTATAATTATCTCTTGCTACAGGATATGAATCTCTGATATAGTGATATGCAACTTGTTTAATGTAATATTATGTAATGAGATATTAAATTTATAAAATTTCTAATAATTTGGAAAGAATTTATAAAAGCTAAAAAGTTGGTATAGGAAGTTAGTCAAGATTTTTTTAAGAATGCGGTAAGTATTCTTATAAATCATTAAATTTTAATAGAAAATATTTTCTTGATGAAATTAACCTACAATAATTACCTTTCAGAATCAACTTCTATTCTATATGAGGATTCTACTTCTAAAATAAAACTTAAAAGGCGATGGTATGTAAAACCCCAAATTACACTTAAAATTACATTTGTAGACGCAATTTTTACTATTTTTCATCAATTTTTCTAAAATTTTATCTCATTATTATTCATTCGTTATTTTTCATGTATTTTAACGAATGCTTATTTTTTGTAGGTTTTCAAAAGTAGGAAAAGAAAAAAAGGAAAAAATTCATCAAAATAATCAATGAAATTAACAGGAGCTTTCAATAAATGTTCTATCACTTATTCATTTTATTTCTTTCTTTCCCTAATGTTTTATAAACTCTCAATCATTTTTGAACCTGCATTTCACTTCAACTAACATTTCAACTCATACTCCATCCCTTTTTGATCCCTCTCGCGGTTTTCATCAAAAAGCCTGTAACAGACACAAACCAAAAAAAAAAAAGGAAAGAACACATCTTAAAAAAAAAAAATCTCGTTTTCCCTCTCCATCTCTCTTGCACCAGAAATACACACTCTGCCTCTCACTCTCCCTCTGAAGACTACATACACGACACACGCATAGACATACACACAAACCTGAACACAATAAAAAAAAAAAGGGTGAAAAAATGAGGAGGAAGGCAGTTAAGTTGCAAGACCAATGCAAATTGATTTTCTATCCATAACCAACACTCATCATCACCAAGATTTTCCCTTCCTTATTTTCATGTGGTTTAGCTTTCAAATTTTGGCAAAAATGGGTTTCATGAAGAAATTTCAACTTTGCATATGAACTATAATTTTGAAACCTTTTCTTGTGGATTTAATGGTTATTTTAATTTCCTATCTTGTAAGAGCATGTTGGTGTATTTTGTGCAAACTTTGGGTTTTGATTTTTTTTTGAGTGGTTTTGGAGGAGAGAGAAGTTGGAACTGTTTTCTCACTGCTTTTCACCGTGATTCAGTTCATTTTCATAAAATCTAGGTTTGGGAATGGATTCTACACGAAAATTGAGTGGGAAGATGCATTATTGTGAATTTTGGTGCATTTATTAGCGATCGACGGTCAGCGATGATCAGCGATAACATCGTTTGAGCGGCAGCAGCCGCTGGCAAACTGTAGTCTGCTGGAAGAAGGGAGAATAAGAAAAGAAGGGAAGGAAAGAAAAAAGGGGAGGGAAAAGAAACTTGAGCAGCATTTATTCTGATTTGGGCTTGAATGTGGTTGGCTTTTGGTTGGACTTTGATTATTTGTTATTTGGTTTGGTTTGGTTTGGTTTATAATGGCTATCCTTTGCTAATTTGAGCTTGCCTACGATTTTAGTTGGTTTCATTGGTTTTCAGAGGAAATGATTTACAATTTTCGTGTTAGACGAAGAGATGCTATACAATAATACAAATAGACAAAACGTTTTCTTGACCTTATTCTTTTATCAGATTTATGGATTGACCTCTAAATTTTCAAATAATTTCACTCAATCCAAATCGTGCAAGAATTTTCACTTAGTTCCCTATTTTAATTATATTTTTGGTCTTCTTATACTTTTCTTTTTTGATGACTTTGACCCTAATCTTTTGAAAAATATGTTCAAACCCAAAACTTTTAGATCTTCCGGTTTAGTTCTAGTAGAGGTTAACTTTCTAATTATGATTGCTTTAACTACTATTTGAACTATAAAACACATGTTACTTGTTATTTGTATTCCATGAAGTTCTTCTTTCATGATTAAAGTGTGTTAAAGTGACTTAATTCATTTTTGTTAGTTACTACTTGTTTTGAATTTAGTGAGTTTCATTAATAAGTTATTTTTTAATTAATTATTAAGTAAATTGCCTACTATGACCTTTTCTTGACTTTGAACATGAATAGTTCTCCGTTTCCACGTAGTCACCAACTTCAAGGGAAATAATTCTATTGCCCCTCATTAGAGGAGATAATTATGCATTTGTTGGTTTTTGGTCTTAATTTTTGGCGGATGCTTAATGTGCAAAAGAATTGGGTATCCGTAATATTGATTTTATGTGTCCAATGTAGGCGCACTTGGTGCTTAGGTGGTATTTAGGGGTAGAATTTTCAAATATCTTGGGAGAATAATTGCTGCTTTCATGAAGGCAAAAAAAATATTCCATCCGATATGAAACTCGTCCCATTTCCACTTGTTTCTGAATTTCGGGATCTCAATTGGATGAATGTCTTATTTCCTGGCGGGTAACAAATGATTTGGAATCTTCTGTAGTAGTAACCCTTTCCTTTAAAGCTAATTTTTAGTCTTGTCTACAAATGTCTCTCATTATTCTCTTTCCAATTACAACAATGTTATGTCGTTAAGATTTCTGTTATTCCTTCATCAGTGCATGAAATTGTGGATTGCTTCATTGTCATGGTGAGGCAGGGTTAAAGCAATTTCCAGTTGAGGAATAATCATGACTTCATTTGCCTGTCAATTGTGAGATCTTTTCAATTGTTCTATTTTAATTCGTTCATGGGTATTTAATTATTCTACATTTTTACGTGGGATAATATTGTGACTTTATTGGATAAATAAGGCTTGTTCCAATAGATGCAGTAATATATAATAATTAAGGTGTTGGTGTGTGCGCCTTTAAACAACTTAATTGGTAAAAGCAGCTATTATTTCCGCCTGGCGGTCTAATGCGTAATGGTAGGAATAGTTAATCTAGTTTGATGAACCTGCGTGTGTGTTTGTTAACTAGATTGGGTCTTTCTAATTTAAGGCTGTGACTACATTAAATCTTATGGCGTCTACGGTTGTGTGGATTTACAAGAGAGTGATTTGTGAGGATTCTGATAGTCGGAGGTGTGGTGGTTAGGCGTGTCACTTAACTACTATGTATTTGTGAGACATTATGAATGACTCACGTGTCTATGATGGTTAGCTATTAGCGGTGCGAGATTAATTTCTTGACTAGGTTGTTATTAATTGTTTGTTGAATTTTTTAGTACTGCATTCTTTTGCATTAGAAATTGGTCTCTTTACATCTTTAATTATTTGTTCCTCCTCCAAAACCCCCTCTGAACTCTGCCAGGGAAAAATCACCCAATCTAGAGGATATTCTACCAATACATTATATTTGAATTCATATGTTTAGAATAGGTATTTTATTTTTTGGTGGTTTGACACTACCTTTGCTTGTTACTTGCCGGGGCTTGTGGTGCTTAATTTTTTCTCCTTTATTTCTCTCTCTATTTTTTCTTACTAGTTAAGGCTTACTAATTTTCAATATTTTGGTGATAGGGTGGTTTGTTCCTGAGTGGGTTAATAGGCTATTCTATTGGTAATCACTTGTTTAGATGATGATGCGGTTCTCTCTGGGTTGCAAAATTGAGTGATGGATAGAAACCATGAGTCAACACTTATGGAATATGTGGGTTGGTCCATCTATAACTGGGTGGCGCTACTTCAAGAAGACATGGTGGCCAAATTTGCATGTTAGAGGTATTACCAAATCATCTCCTAGATGGGCATTTACTTGTTAAAATGTATAGTCAAGGATGGTGGTGGGATTCTACAACTATAGCTATGCGGTGAGGCCAACATCTCAATCCTCAATCCTCTAGTGGGAGGAGTTCTTTGGGAAGATTTTGTTTAGTTTGGCCACAAGCATTTGCTCAACTCAACAAGAGTATTGTCAATTCGGCTTCAAAGCAAAGACAAGCGACCGTGTGCAAGAAGAATCAAATATGTCTACTGGCGGTATCTATTGTGAGCCAATTGGCGTCTGAGGAAATGAAACACATTGTACTGGAGATAATTGTCAATTCCAAACCAGATATGAGTGTATTACGAGAAGTGGTGGCGGAATGGCAAGATCAAAGGGGAAGAATACGCTATGTGGTTGAAGAGAAGGCGAAAGAAACAAGGGAACCCAACCTCCCAGCCTCTCAGGTGAACAACTCCAATGAAGAAATCCCAATTGTGGTATACTCCTTCATCCCTAACTCTTATATTCTATATTTTACATTTGGTGAGATTGACTTTGTTATACCAGAAATTTTTGAGTTCGCATGACAGAGATAAGTTAGGAGTTGCAATGACTATTAGGTTGTTGATTGTTCTTGATGAAGGAATGAGTAAAGAATTAAAATCATTACTTGCATGCTTGAAGCCATCCGTTAGTCAAAAGAAGAAAGTAATGCGTGTTTAAAGATTTCTCTATTACTTAATGAATGTAGCATGAATATGAGAACGATGCAATGAAAAAGGCTATATGATTTTATCCTCATGAACAAACACGGAATGTCTAGCCAGGAAGAAGAAAGCATTTAAGAGAACTGCCAGGAACAACCTAAGAGTTTAGTTTTAGGTAACTTTGTGTTTTTATTTCATGTTTTGTTGTGAAAGTTAAGTTTATTCGTTTGTTTGGCGAAGACTTTTTTGTTGTAGGCCTTGAGAACGTTGACTAAAATTTAGTTTAGAAGAATTTACCATCTTTAGGCTGAAGACTTTCTGTTATAGTGCCACGATCTTATGTTTGTTTATTGTTGTCTATCTTGCCGGTTGAGATACAACATCTGCCAGCTCTATCTTTGGATGAAATTAGCACTTTGAAATTCTTTGGGCCAGAAGACCTCTCTTTATGAAGCGTGACCATTTTGGGGTGTGCACCAAAAAAAAAAAGGTGAAAATATTTTTTTCTTGTTTATTCTAATCCCTCGTCTTATTTCTTCGACATCTAGTGTCAGGTATTCATTTTGTCTTGGCTCTCGAGTTAGTGTACTCAAATTTCATTGATGATTGGACATCAACTCAAACATTTTCATCCTTTAACTCTCCGGTTTTAATTCTCTGTCAGGGAATCCTCTTATTTTCCTTTTACTCTTTATTTTCATCCATTGAGGACAATGTCATGATTTGGGTGTGGGGAGAGGATATTTTCGGTATATTTTTCAAAACTTTTAATTTTCACAACTTTTTGCAATTTCTTTGGATTTTGTTTTGTTATGAAAAACAAGAAAGATGCAAGTATGATTAGTGAAATTTTGTAACATGGACGTATATTTTTTTCTTACAATTGATTCAATTGATGGATGTTGATTTGACATGGTTTTAGCAATTGGTGAGCTTTTGAGCCTGAGAATTTCTTGTTCATAGAGTTGCTCTAATTTCTTTCATTGTTGATATCACATGGTTAGATTATTCTAGAACTTGCTTTGTTATGTATGTGAGACCACGTTGTTGAATTTGATGCATGAAAATGATGGTAGCAATTAGGTTTAACCTTTTGACTTTCAAGACATCCCAATTATATTTTCCCTAGTTGACCATGTTTTAGCCTAAGCCTTTTCTTTGTTTAGAAACCTATTATAGTATTTACCACTTAATCCATTTTTTGTTTGAACCTCTTTGTTTTGAATCGTGTCAAGGTCTGCATTGATTTCATGTATGGTGATTCTGAATGATGATGCATAGGTGGGATTAAGGTTGCCAAAGTGTGTCCGAATTTTCAAGTAGCTATGCAATATAATTGAGCGAAGACTATGGCTTCTAAGGTGCCAGCTTTCCTAATAAAAAAAAAGATGAAAAAGAAAAATGAAAAAAAAAAGAGTTGTGAAGTGTTATATTAAATATTTTGCATTGTAATAGTTGGGCCAAGCCTTGGTTGTGCTTGCGCACTAATTTTTGGGGAGGGTATGCGTGGAAAGATCATGCAGAATAAGAGAAAAGTATGTAAAATCTATGTGTTGTTGGTATTTCCTTTGATGTGTTTAGCCTAAATTTTCCTTTTATCCAACCCTTTACCTAGAGATGCGTTACATCCCTTGTTAAAGACCCTTTGATTTTGTGTTGAATTCATTTTGAGTGGTGGAGATATGATATAGAAAGTCTATGATAATATCTTTCCATGTTGTTGAGTATATATTACTTTAACACTTTTGAGTGCTTGAATACAGTAATATCAGTGAGAGTTGAATCTTCTACATCTAATTTTGATGAGTTGTTTAGAAGATTTGATACTGTATTGGATTTATTGTACGGCAATACTTTATCTTGATTGTGATAGTGAATGCTTGGAACAAACATTGTCTTGGTGTGGGAAGATTTGATAGGAGATAATTGTGCACTTTATTTGTTTGGTATTTGGTCTTAATTTTAGTAACTTATTGTTACAAAGTGGGTGATTATCAGCTGTATTGATTTTGTGTCCATTGTCATTCACGGTGATTGATTAAAAGTGGTATTTAGAGATTTTCAAATATTTTACGGAACAATTTGGCAACAAATTAGAATAAAAGAAGTATTCCTTATTCGAATATGTGATTGGAAAAAGAAGGAAGGAAATAAAGACTAATAAGAGTCACATTTCCATTGTTTAGTGTTCAGGTGTCTCAGGGTATTGCATTTCCCTTAGAACAGTGACTATTAGTTATGGTGGGGAACATTTTCCTTTAAGTACCTAGTGATTTTAGTGAACCTTTGTCTTCATTATCAATGACCTAGGCAGTACATTTCTTTCTTTCAATGTCAAACCAATTATTGACATCGTTTAGTTAGACACTCATTACAAGTTTGTTGTTTTCATTCCTTCATCCGATGCATGAATTGTGGTTACTTCATTATCATGATGAGGCAGAGCTAAAGCAATTTCTAGTTGAGAAATAATCGAAGACTGGTTGCACTCAATTGTGAGGACTTTTCAATTACCTAGTTTAATTCAGTTGGGTATTTAATTATTCTCTATTTTTTGCATGAGGTATATTGTTTGGATTTGTGGATAAATAGGCCTGTTGTTCAATAGTCTGAATAATGTATAGCCAATTAAAGGTGATGTGTACTTTAAACAACTTAATTGGTGGCAAGCGAGACAATTTCTGCCTTTCATAGCGATCTAATAGTATGCGTTGGAATAGTTAATCTAGTTTGAATAGAACTTCATGTGTGTTTGTTAACTAGATTGGGTCTCTCATTCTAAAGTTTGGCGTACATTAAATCCTGACTCTCTAGGGTTGTCTTGGTTTACAAGAGGGTAGTTTATGGTGCTACGGACTCTGGGTATAATGAGGAAGATTGGTGGTTGGTGTCGTGTTGCAATAACAATTATTTATTGTGAAACGTATGAATGACTCCATGTCTATGATCAGTTGTTGCTGGTGCGAAATTAATTCTTGACTAGGTTGTATCAATTCATTGTTTGTTGAATTCATTTAATGCATTCTTTAAACAGAAATTTAGTCTCTTTACATTAATTATTTGTTTCCTCCTCCAAAACCCCAAACTCGTAGGAAATAAATCACCCAATCCGGAGCTCTGACCCTACTGCCATTATATTTGAATCCATATTTTTTAGAGTGGTATTTTTTATTTTTTGGTGGTTTGATACCTACCCTCGAAACCTCAATTATATACTCTAGGTACTCTTATGTGTTTTTATGTATTTATATTTTTTTTATATTTTTCTTTTGTTCCTTTTGTATATTTACTTTGAACTTTTATTTGTTTCTCATGATTATTTATTCATTTCAAGTTTGTAATTATTTTAAAGGGTACTCGAATACAGTTACAAGTGTAATGTAGATAGAAAATGTGTAGATAGGCTAGATAGGTTTATTTTTCTATGTTCCCCTCCCATTTAGAATTGAGAACCCTAGGAAAAAAATTAAATTAATTTATGCACTATGAAATCATTAGGTGCATTATTTTCACTCAGTACTTTATTTTGTATTGCATGACACTAATCTAAATTACATTTTACATGTTTCAGCAATAGTAATAAAACTTATATGGTATTAAGTAGGTCATGTTCATGGGGATTAGAGATAAGTGCATAGATTTTATCAATTCTTGGCCAAAACTTGATCACTTGTCAACCATCATTAAAAGTCTTGACTTAAGCCTCTATTTAATCTCTTATTTTCAAAGAATGAACTAAAATTCCCTCCCCTCTCTCCCTCTTGGCCGTACTCATAGCAGAGGAAAACACTAAAACCTAAGCTTGATTTAGCAATTTTAGTGAAGGAAACTACTCAAGTGAAAACCCTAGGTTGGATTGCTTAATCAATCAAACTTGGTTGGAAAGATTGGAACTTTTGGGTGGATTTTCTCTCTCAACTCTCAAGGTAACTCATCACTTATCTATGCTTTGTGATGTAAATTCAAAGGATGCATGATTAGTTGAGTTTAAGGTGTTGAATTGATTAGAAGGAAAGGTTGTGGAAAGATTTCTTGTGTTTGGAAACTTGAACTTGGGCTTTTGTTTTAACCTCATGTGTTTAATAGAAATACCCTAGGGTTGAGTGATATTTTATGGATGGATTTATTTGATGTTTTAGCATGTTAAACACCTTACAAAGGATGAAAATAATCTTAAAGGGTTGAGGGGTCGAATGTGCAGTAGTGCGTCGAGGCTGGAATTTTTAACAGAAATCAGAAATGGAATTCAGTGGACTTCCCTGAAGTTTCTAGTGATTATAGGAATCGAATGAGAGCCTAAGCTCTATACCGTTAGAAAGATCTATGAATCTAGTTTTAAACGCCGCTGACAGAGCTCAATTTCGATTTTTCTACATCGAGTTATAGCCGTTCTTCCGAGACTGTTCAGTCAACTTGTTCCTAGCCCAATAGTTTTCCTGTACCTCTGATTTTGCCAATTTGGACCCTGATTAAGTGCGATTTGAGGTTCGACTTCTCATGAAAATGTAGGTCTATGCCTTAGTTTCGAAACGTCATAAAATTTGCCCCAATCCAATAACCACAGCCACAGTTATGATTAAAACACTGAAGGGCGGCGAACTTGTCGATTTTTGTTTTTCTTGCCACAATTGTTTCTTTCATTTCTCTTGACTCGTATGCACCATTGTCATGTCCCGACCTACTTAACTTGTGATTCTACTATGTTTATAAGATTCTTCATTTGTTTTACATTTATGATTTGGATTCGCCATCTTATGGATTTTGTGCATCAAATTTGGGATTTATTATTAAGCAAAGAAACTACTAGCATATGAATTTGGTCTTTCATGTTTGGGATAGCTAAAACTAAATGATTTTCATTTCACTTGCTATCAGACTTGGAAGGTGGGAACAAAGGAGATTTGGGCACGAACGCTTGAAATTATTTTACTTAAATTGGTGAGTGCTCCTTGCATGTTTGTGAATAAATTGCTTAAGTGTGAAATACTTCATGATAAATTGCTCATTTGACATGTTAAATGCTTTTAAATGAGCGATTATGTGTAGGCAGTGTGTACTTTTTCTCGGCCTACTCATTACCATTCAAGCGTACCAATCGTTTGTATATTATTTGTGCATGATGCCTGTAGGCCATTTGTACTAACACATAGGCTACGAACAAGGCCTTTTTTCCCTCTTATCGACTCTATAATCGAAGTCGATTGACCCCAGTTGATCGGGTAGGTTGGTAACTTAGGGCCGTATGGTATACTCGAGTATTACCACCGGGAGTTATAAGGAGGAGTAGGGGTTGAGTGATCAACAAGACGGTTTACAAGCGTTTTTCGGTGGACCTTGTATCCTTTCACCGAGTGTTTCCTTAGTTTATGTGTTTTATACATTTTATGCTTCCAAATTGAATTATATTGATCTATTGAGTGCTTAACCGATAAATATATTGCTCCACCGTTACTATGAGATTGCATGATATTAGGATCGCTCAATTTGGCTTTTAGCTCATTCCTTCCAACTTTGTTTTTTCCTGGGGTTTGAGAGAGCCTCAAAGGATTGCAACTAGGTCGCTTTGGTTTGGAAACTTAAGCTTCTATTTTGATGTAATCCTTGTATTTTGAATTGTACTTATGGAATTGAAGGGATAAACTTTGTAACTTGTAAATATAGTTTGAGGGTTGTGGTTAGCTAAGGAAGTTTTAGGGTTTAAACGTTTTATTGAACTAAAGGATATTAAAGTTATTTTGTTATTTGAAGTAATGCCCATTGAATTGAGGATCTTGAGTCCTGCAGTCGGTGAGGAGGTCCTATCATCCCTCCTAGAGTTTGCCTTAAGGAGAGGTGGGGCTGTCACAAGAATGCAATTAGGTCCCTAAATGTAATAGATAGTATTTGTGTGTTTATGTGTTTACCTGCTTTCCATAGGATTTTACATCTAAATATTATACTTATGTGCTATGTGCTCTATATGCTCGTATGTGTTTTACATGCTTTAATCCATGTTCTATATGTTTCATTGTGAATGACAAATGCATGATGTTACCACACAAGTCCAATGCTAGTTGTGATCTTTTCTCATCTCCTTACTAGTCCAATGCTAATGGGGCGTGTAGAAGTGGACTACTCAATGATAAACCCTTAGACCTCCAGCATTAGATTCATGGTTGTGTGTGCTATTCATGCCATTTCTTGCATATTTTTCCATTTTTATGATCTTTTCTCATTTGCACGTTAATTCCTCTATTATATTCCCTTATCCCTTATGCATGCAAATCATTTCACTTAGTCTTGCATTTCATATAGGAAATTAGAAAATTTAAGTTAGTTCATTTGCTTTCATAGATTAGTCTCGCATTTCATATAGGAAATTAGAAAAATTAAGTTAGTTCATTTGCTTGCATAAATTAGTAAGAGTCATCCTTAGAGTATCGAAAATGGCGAGTATGGCTTTTAACCTTAGCACGCTATCACCCTCTCTATAAGAAAGAAAATTGAGTCACGAGTTTTCATCCCCGTATCCGTTATGTTGCATTCCTTTTTTATTAATCACTTATATCTTGTATAATATTTAATTTTTATCTATGTGAGTTTCATTTTTGCATACTTGTGACTCTTTTGAGATCTCTTTTTGGATTTTGCAACTAATGTGTTAATACCAATTTAATCTTGAAGAGATATTTTGCCCCCTTCCAATACCCCCTTTTAGGTTTAGGTTTTTCATCCATATTGAAATGTCCAAATGTGATAAGTTTAAGGGTTACACTAGGAAAATTTTGACTAAATCTCACAACTAACAGACTAGGACTGAAAGGGTGCCTTAGGTCAGTCGATCAAACCATTGCCTTCTTTCTTCAACCGTGACTCCCCAACCTTTATTTCTCAATTTCAAAGATTTGGGTTGTCTAAAATGAGTTTTATCTTTTCAAAAAACTTTTCCTATGACTTGGTATACCGAAACTCAATACCAATTGGCGACTCCTTCTTTTACCAAAATACCCTTTTAGACTCATTTTTTGGGCCCATCATCACATTTTAAAGTCCCATTTTAGCCTTTCTCATTTATTTTTCAAAAATCAGAAAGCTATTTTTGAAACACCATTTCTGTTTATTTTCCAAAAATGGGACATGACAAAATTTATGTATGGAAATAGATTAAAGTCGTTAATATTACTAATAAGGGCACAATGGAAAAGTGAAAACAAAACCACTAAATCATATTGGTGCTTTTAATATATATATATATATATATATATGTATGTATGTATGTCCCGAAAGCAACCTAAGAGGAGGGGTGAATTAGGTTTATAGAAAATTAAAACTCGATGAATGATAATAATCACACAATTTGAGTTAATCCAGTTTTCTTGGTGATTCAATGCTTGATCAAAGAATATAATGATCACACAAGAGTAGATGATCACAAGTAAATTCCAAGCAAAAGAATAAATAACAAAGATGGAATCAAATGGACTACCAAGTTGCACCCAACTTGAAGTCCAATACCTCAATTGCTATTGCTACTTCAATTTGATGAAGTTACACCAAGTTGTACATGGAAGGATCACCCCTTACTTGTCTCAATCTCTTCTTGATCAAGCCAAGAGGTTTTACAACAGTCTTGCTAACCCTCACTATGCTACACATTTGAGCCTTCTCTCACAATTGAAAAGCAATGAATGTTCACGCACTCACTTACACTTCAAGTATTAAGAAATACACAAATTCTTGCTAAATTTGCTCTTGAAAGCTTGTAAGTAAAAGTTGTCAAAAGTTCTGAACATATTCAGCCTTTAAGGTATTTATAGGGTGCAAAAATAACTGCCCCAACTCCTCCAACGGTCTTGAATTTAATGCAGGAAAAAATAGTGGTTGGACGTGTCGGACGTCCGACGCCTTGTTTTGCATCTGAAGCCACCGTCTGAGCGTTTGCTGAATTTCGGTGTCGTAAATTGTCGGACGTCCGAACCAAAAATCCACCGTCCGACAGAACCAGTAGCTAACTTGAACTTCCTCTCAACCTGTCGGACGTCCGAAACTTGGGTCTTCATCTGAAAGCATCGTCCGAAGCTTTGTCGTAAACTATCGGACGTCCGAAACGATCGTCCGACAGAACCAGTGGCTATCCCATCTTTCATTCCAACCTGTCGGATGTCCAAACTCCTGCCTTGCGTCCGACAGCATCGTCCGACACATATGAATGATGTGTTTGGGTGAAAACCTGTCTCACAACAATTTAGCTTGAAAGAACATTAGTAAAAATCATCATATTGGTTTGTTAATCATCAAAAGAGCCAACAATATATATGATAACAATAGAATTATTTACCAAAAAATAGAATTAATTAAAGAATAAACGAGATCAAACATACATTATATGTTGAATGCAATCACAAGTAAAAGAGAAAGATGAATTTTTTTTTGGGAAATCAGTCAGTGCAAAACTTATTTGAAGGTTGGTGCAAGTTGTAACTGTGGGGCACTTGTGACAGGAAAGGAACAAGAGAGTATTTCAGCATGTTGAAGCAAACACTGGTAGAGTACTTCATGATATTACCAATGTTATTCACCTTTTTGCTATGCCTCGGTCAAAAGCTCAGCGGAATCAGGAAAATTGGCAGCTAACGTTGGAGTGGGTATTGACTCCGGTTTGCTTGCACTATTCAGTAAAGAACTGATTAATGGATTCTTATGTACTGCTATATTTCAGAAGGTTTTGGACAGTCCTTTTGAACACTACTGTTACTGCTTGATGCAATAGGGCGCTGTTGCCTTTGTAAAGCTTACTTTCTTGATCAATAAAAGCTCTCATTTTGCCACGAGAGAGAGAGAGAGAGAGATCAATGACATCAAGAAAATTATAAATCCGATTGAAACGTGAGAGATCACATGTGACTTTTGATCACATGCTATATTATTGAGAACACCCAACACAAACCCCGTAAGGATTTGTTACTACAACATATGAGAAAGCTGAGAATCATGGAAAAATTATATACAGGAACCGTAGATATATTGGCCGGAGAAAGGCTTGCAGTAAGATAGCCAGAAGCTTGCCACTCTCTATAGTCGGTAAAGGGCAAGGTTGGTCAGTTAAAGTTGATCCCAACACCATTTTTAGTAATGCACCTGCAGTTTCTGCTGGTAGGTCTCGAGGCTCGCACCTTTGCAAATTGCTCCTCCTTCTATGACCACTGCAAATGAAATTGCAAGTTCAATTTAACCGTATAAACTATAGAGTAACTCCAATTATATTCATCCACATGCTAAAGCAAATACGAAAATTAAGCACCGAGTTTAATCCGTTTCTTGTTCATTTTTAATGTGTAATTTGGTGTGTCCCAAAGATACCTGTGTGTGTATATATTATTTTTTTTATAAGTGAGAGGTTTTAAATTTAGAATTTAAATTTCTACTTACAATCATTCCCATGTTCCCACGCTGCGTGTATGTGCATATATGTATGCATGCGTGCATACATATATACTAGAATTCTCACCCGTGCTATGTACGGGTTTATATTTAAAATAATAATAATAATATTTAATAAATTATTTGTAATAGTTATATAAAAAATAAAAATCAAAAGATTATTATTTTAGAAACTAATTTATATTCTATTTTATGTGTCTTATCTAAAACCTTAAAGTATATTAAAACATATAGGAAATGATTATAAAAATATTTAAAGAAATATTAAAAACACACCAGACATAATTATATCCCACCACCTCTTCAAACCACCTCTCTCCTCACAATTCCCCTCTTTCTCACCTCTTTGATCCAATCTTTCCACATTCCTCCAACCTTTTCCTCAACTCCTAAATTCTACATTTTCTTTATCCTACCATTTTCTCACCCAATTGTCCTCCACTTAACCTAATTTTGTAACATATTTATCTCCTATTCTACTATACTTTTCAACTATTTATAATTGTAAATGATAATCTATTTACTTTGTTTATAATTGTAAATGATAACCTATTTACTTTGATTGACCTGTCAACAAATATTTGTTTGGATATGTAATTTAATTAGGTTCAAAAGTGTTTATATTCCAACCTTCAAATTAGAAAGTTAATATTTAAAGAAAGAGAAAAAAACTTTCATAACTTTCATTATAGTTTTAATCCTTTAAAATATACTTATTTTTATATTTTAAAAATAAAAGCTCCAGGTGTAGTTATTTATAGTATAAATTTGAATTGAATATTGACAACTTTTCTTTTGAAAATATTTTTAGTTAATTTCATATTCATCCTCCAAATTGAGAGACACAGTTTGAAACAAAAGGGAAAAAAGAACCCATAATCCATAATATTTAGAATATATTTAATTTTACGTCCCACAATATGAAACAATATAAAACTAAGAATTAATCACAATACATGTAATTATTGGCATCTCAAGATACAAATAAAAAACTGATAATATCTTATAATACCTTCAATAATTACAAAAAAAAAAAGATTTAGTCATTTTTCTAAAAATGACATAGTAGTATAAACATATTTACATTGGAGAAAATAACAAAAATATATAAAATAATCAACAATACTAAAGATTACTCTTAGTGGTTGGATTTTAGACTCTTGTTTAAACCTAATTATAGTGAAATTTAGATGAGATATATACTAACTGAGTAGATATAGTTTATGGATAAGTGTACTATATATTTCTCTTAAACTATATTGTTACTTACTTTTTTTTGTAGGAATGCTGTCATCATCATCGTTGTTGTTATTATTATTATTATTATTTATCAAAGATAAAGATTATAAATAATAATTTCTATTTTGAAGCACCAGTAGGACTTTGTAGTTAATTTAGTGATTTCATAGCTTTCAGGATTAGTAAACTATTGATTTTTTTAAATCTATGACCATTGAATATTATTTTTTATGTAGGTTATCATTTTAGTTAGCATTACTGAGTTAAGCAACAAAATATTGTTATTTATTCTTCTAACTTTTAATAGGACTTGTGATGTTTTATTTTAATTTATCCTCCTATGAATAAATTTTATCCAAATTCCTACATTTATGGTGTCACTTCTTGCATTTGAAATTCAAAAGGTATGAATGGATATTTGATAACTAGAAAAAATTCAAAATTCTATAAAAAAAGAATGGGAAGTTAGAAACCTTCTCATTTAATTAATCTAAAATCTCATCTGCAATACATATACGATAGATGTGTTAATGGGCGGGGCTTCAAATTATTTATTTTTGACAACTAATGACCCTGTAGAGCATAAGCAATTTTTTTGACATCTAGCATATTTCTAAAGACATGACATATTATATGTAAACTATACATTAGACTTAGAAACTTGATAATGAAGAAGATTACACTCAATGGTTATTGGAGTCCCAACTCACACGTGTGTGGACTTGTTTGTTTATATCATAAAGGGAGAGTGTGCGCACGCGCGCATATGCATGGGTGAGAGATAGAGTCATAGAGACACCAACAAGAAGCAATCACAAGAAAAAATAAAAACATAGAGGCACTAACAAGAAGCAATAACAAGAAAAGTAAAAAATATCAGCTTCTTTGAAGCCTTCTCCATATCTTCTCAATGGTGAATTTTCGAGCTGCGAATCAATGACTGACTAGAGATGTTCTGAATGGGTTTGAGGGTCAGTCCTCAGCTCACAAATCGGAATATATAGGGAGTTCGAAACTTGCAGGTACTACTAGGGATGCTTCTTCTGTTAACAAACTCCATTATTTTTAAATTTGCACCTAATGCTTGACAGCAAAGATCACATGCGCTCTATCAATTAAAATAACCCCCAGTCTCCAAGTTAGCATAATATACCAATGTTACTTGTATCTCATTAGTCATGTGATGGACTAGAAATCATTTACTAACACATTCCACGTCACTGTATCATTGATTAATAAATAATATAATGTCAAGGAAATGTCTTCCAGCATATTATTCTATCAGCATTATTTGTTTGTGAGCATCGTCATTCGTCTCTGAAAATCAATATTTGAAAATCCGTCACCTAACATTCATTGTTTTCTTTTGAGCTGCATCCACTGTTACTGAAAGAGAGGGAGGAAGAAAGAAAAACCACTTACTTATGACAAAAAAAGAAGAAAGAGGGAGTTTTTAAAATATTAATTTCATAGTTAGTGTATTTAACTTATCCACTTTGGTGCCACACCTTGTACAAGGTTCAATATTAGATACAAGTTTTCAATGCATCAAAGATGTGGATCTAGGAGGAAGGAGTACTATGGGTTTAGCTCTTTCTATGTCTATGTATTTCTTGGTTATTGTCTATCCTCAAAAGCGTCAAATACTTTTGTTTGCAGCAAAAAGTGCACAAAAGTGGATGAAAATTAGTTTTTTTTTTGTCATATATATTTGGTTAGTAAGAATGTTGAAAAATTTTGTTGCATTTTCCTACACTTTTCTGCATCTTGTGTCCAATAAAATTTCAATGATTTTAAAAAAAAGAGTTGGTTACTCACAAAAATTTCAATAACTACTCTTATTTGTCATTAACTTCTTATATTCTATCAATTTTTTCTTAGTAACCAAATGTGTGCAGGAAACTTATTTTCATTTTCTTTTATCTCACTTTCTTTCACTTCACTTCTCATACAATTTTCCTTCTATTCAAACAGAGTTGTATTTAGCATCGATCACTACAATAAAGGAGTAGGAATAGTATTATTGAACAAAAATTTTTTTACCAAAATAAGAGAAAAAACTTATGAGCTCTTCGTCTGGTGCCTCCCATTCCCAACCTACTTTGAATGACATAGTACTTTTATTGATATTAAGTTTTTTACTTTTGAAATCATATGAAAATCAACAAAACTAAATAATGTTATTTGAGCTTTATTTTGAATGGAAACTACTTAATTTTTCTTTTATATTGTTCTAATAAGTGGAGGGTTCAGTTGGAGAGAAAAGGGACTAGAAACGTGGCATGAAGAAACAATGTTGGAAGAAGAAGTGAAGAGGAAGGAGTTTGGTAGATACGACATGTTTTTGTATTTTGGTTATAACTTGAACTACAGAAATCGGATTGAGATGGTTCTTAATGTATTTTAAAGGTAAGAGAATTATCTACAAGGTCAAAAATCCAAATTACTGAAATATATCTCTGCTGCGTCGCTCTCTTGATCACTTCTCAGTATTTTATACATATCTCAGCAACTAGACTCCAAATGAGGTGATTCTTACGGCATTGGAAAGCTAACTCAAAGGGCTATAACTTTCATGTTTTATGCAAGAGCTGGTTTGGCCTCCTTCATGTCCAAAAGCAGCACTGGATGTTGAACCAGTCATCAAATCGGACATGTTCTGATTCTATTGATTTTCAACTTACCAATGTTCTGGGCCAGACATTGGGCCAGTTGTCGGGCCGATCATTATCTGATCTTGACTTCAATGCAATTTTTATTAGTTTTTGGAAGCCTATTCCATTTGGAATTCACTTGTACATTTAGAAAATTATAAATAGGAGTATTTAGAACGTGTTTAAAGGTTGGAACATAATAGTTCAGCTTACCAAAAACATTTTTTTCATATCTTTCTCTTGAGAATTCAAGATTATTCGAGATCAAATCAAGGAGCAATGAAGAAGAAGATCGGGGCAAATAAATTGAGAAGCTTTCTTACCCTCTTTCTTTTCTTTGCGAACTCTTTGAACTTGTAATTTTAATTCTTTTTATTATGTCGAACTAATTTCTTTTCTAGGGTTAAGCTTTTTATGAAGGGATTTTGATTGATTTTTTCATTTAAATTCTTGACTACTTCTATGATTTATTTATCTTGATTTTAATTACATATTTGTGATTGGCTACCATGAGCATGACTTTTGGATTTGTATTGAATTGAGAAATGAGATACAATTGTGTACTAGATAAATAAACATACTTAACCTAATTATGAGAGTAGGTTAAAATTTGTATGACGCACTTATATCACTTAGAATCTTAATGGATTTAATTGAACTCTTATGATTTTGAGAGAGATGTAATATTTAATTAGACACACTTTAGATGCATCGAGAGATGATTTAAAATAAAATTATGTTGTGCGTTCATAACTTGTCAAGAAATAATTGGAGAATTAATTCAAAATTCTGGACTAAAATCTGATACCCTAGGCTTTTTCGTCTATTGTCTTCTCAACCACTCTTTACTTGATTTGATTACTTATTTTATTTTTGTTGGTTAAAGATTAAATCTTGTTAATTTGAATTTTATTTTTTATTAGAATAATTAAAATAGAAAATTTACTCATCCTCGTGGGTTCAACCCCTAGAATACTCCTGTGAATTTATTACTACGATTGACCTTGTGTGCTTGTAAGAAATTGTTGATCAAGTTTTTGGCATCCTTGCTGAAGACAAGGCTTAATTTTCTTGCTTCAGTTATTATTTGTATTTATTTGTATAAATTTTTTTATTTTTTTGGCATGCGTTTTATTTGTAATCTTGTAGGCATCCTTCACCTTGGAGTTTAGTAATTTTGGGAAGTTCAAACAAGTCCAAGGTGGCTGTAGATAATAGGAATAATGTAGGACTTTATTTGAGAGATATCCAATGTCCTGTGATTGCAGCATCTCCTCACTGTATTCGGCTAAGTGAAGGGGCCAGAAATTATGAATTGAAGACCTTGCACTTTAATATGCTTCCATCTTTTCATGGTTTTTCTAATGAAGATCCTCTCTTCTTCATTCGTGAATTTTACTCGATGGTACAAACTTTTCATTTACATGGAATTTCAGAGGATGATCTTCGTATGAGATGCTTTTCATTTTGTCTCAAGGATCCAGCAAAGTTTTGGCTATTAAATTTGCCAGAGGGATCGTTGAGGACATGGGAAGACAATTATAATATCTTTATGACAAATTACTATTCACCATTCACTATTTCACCCTTAACACAATCAAAGTGAGAATTATGAGTCTCTTTGACGCTTTCTCCATATATTCTCAAATGCTGAATGTAGGAGCTGCAAACGACTTCTAGAGATCTTCTGAATGAATTTGATGGTTCAGTGCTCAATTCACAACTCGGCTTATAAGGGGTAGGCAAACAAGACTCCTTAAATTTGCAGGCAAATTACTGCTGGCCATCCGTTGTTTACAAGCTCCATAATTATAAGGGAAAATTATAGTTTTGGTGCCCAATCTATTACCCATGGGTGAAACTAATCCCCAATCTATTTCGACTTGCAAATCTGGTCCCCAATCTATTCAATTTTGTGCGAAAATAGGCAATTAACAGATTTCATTTAATTTTTCATGGAATGATGGCACGTGCATCACATGCCAACACTTAAAAAGCATTATTTATTTATTTTAACTCAGAAAACTTTTTAAAAGTTAAATCATTGTATTTTTTTTTCTCTTTTTGCTAATTGAAGTGCCTAAAACAGAAATGAGGAAAAAATAGGGGACTTATGTTGTAATGTCAAACAAATTACTCATCTTCTCCAAATGAACTGGAGAAGAGCTGTTGTGGTATTTCTATTCATCAGCGACCATGTACTGTCGATTCTGGCCGACATTGGACTGGCCATCTCTACCTCTCATGCACAAAACACACATCACACACAATAAATGCTCAAAAATACAGAAAAAAACAAAAATGAAAAAAAGAAGTAAAATCAAAGAAAAGTTCCTCAAGCTCCAACTATGCCGGCTCTCTTCGCCTCCAACGTTGCTCACGGACTCTAGACAGCTTAGGTTTGTCGGAGTTCTCCTCATCCACGTACACATTCAGCAATTTCATTCTCTTCTTCCTAAGATTCTCTTTTGGGCAGTTTATCAAACATATAGAGAGCAACACCGAAATCAGTCTTTCTTATAACATTCAAAGGAAATCCGGCTAAGATTTTTTATCAAAATAATCAAAACCGGCCACAAACCATCAATTTTCAGCAAAACATTAAATTAGAAGTACATATGTAAGAGCAGGAGAACAAATAATGCACCATTTTCACATAACGACGCAATTCTTTCAACTGTTGAAAAAGTGAATAAAAAAGAAAGTCTATTCAAGTTCAAAGATACTTCTAATCATAACTAGTTTGACATCAATATTGGATGAAGTGCTACCTTCATTATTTTACAAATGACGCACCATCTTGATTATTTTACAAATTATTATTGCGGGATATGATTATAGGTGGAACTGATATTTAGACCGGTGCTCCTTTTTTTCCCAATTTCAGAACTCCTAGAGTGGTGGTGGATTTTGGCAACCACGTCTGCATTTCCGACTCCTGGTTTAAACTTGGTTGTAATCCTTCCAAGGCACTTCTTCATTCGTCAAACATGTTCCATGAAGCCACGCATTCTATTGCCAATTATGGTATGAAACTCTCTTCTGTTGAAGTTGATCTACCAGTCATGTTGGCCCAGAAAGACAAATCTATGTCCAACTTGAACCGAGGTATTGATCGTATTGATCTTCCTCTTAATGGTCGTGAGTTGTAGCAGTGGCGTTGGTATGATGGTGGGGCCATATGGGTGAAGTGAGTTTTGACGCCCTTTTTAAAGTCTTATTCAACTAAAAAAACAAAATAGAGTTTTTAACTCACGGCATGTGTAGTCACGCACCATTGCTTCCGTTGAAAATTAAACGAAATCTGTCAATTGCCTATTTTCGTGCAAAATTGGATAGATTGGGGACCAAATTTACAAGTTGAAATAGATTAGTGACTGATTTCACGCATGGGTGATAGATTGGGGACTAAAACTATAATTCTCCCTAATTATAAATTCGTACTTAATGTTTGGCCCTAACGGTCACATGGGCTCTATTTAATAATAATCCTCATTCTGCAGACGATTTTTTTTGTTGGTTTGTGTATGTATATTTTGGATTGGAAACATTAGAATTTAATTGAATAGGGGACAAGTGCTGCTAATTGCATACTGAATAACTGATCCTACCAAACATGCTCGATTCATATTCTGCGCAGCATCCTACGTACATATGCATAAATGAAAAGAAGACTCCAAGAATCTTTTGCCAAAGGCCAGCAGCGGGTGAAATTCCCGTTTATCTTGCTTCTCCTACGACTCTTATATTTAAGACAATTATTGCATGAACCCAATCTCTCACGTTTGGTTGAATGTATCCAAAGCGCCAGCCAATTAGTCTTCAAGTTGAAGTTCTAACTATCAAGCAATTGTTTCTAATATATTTTAAGAGGATTTTCTTTAATATATTAATGATGGCATTTTGGATAATAAATTATTGATGCCATTGCGGGTTGTTAAGAATTCCCTCAGCTAATAATGTTTTCATCCAGATTGAAGAATTTCAAGAAGATTAAATTATATCAAGCAACAAGACTAAATTAAAGGATGACCCAAATCAAACATACATAATTGTAAGGAATCATAGAGACATGCATAGTAGAAAATTTAAAATTTTTGATTCTTCTAGTAGATCGTCCTTTAATTCATTCCATGAGACAAAGAGTTAGTTCAAGAAAATGACCTTAACCCATAAACATTTTCTTAAACCAGTGAAGATTTGATGCAGAGGATGACAAAGTAATTCTTGGAGATGCACGCTTGTCGAGTCTCTAATGGTGATCCACACGAATCTTTTTAGTTAGAACTTCCAAGGTCGACTTAGATTAAGGCCTGTTTGATAAATAAATTTACCACTTAAATTTAATGGATTTAAATCGTAACACGTTCAGACCATTTGATAACTGAAAATAGAACATCTGAATTAGTTAAGTGGCACTGAATTTTCTGGACAAAATTTGCTCCCAAAATTAAGTAATAAACTATTCACTTATCACTTAATGTGATTTATACTCAAATATATTTGATTTAGTACTAAACAGTTCAATCACTTAATAGATTCAGATTTCAGATTTCAAATTTTAATTTTTAGACCTCAATTTTATCACACGTGCCCCAAGTTTGATTAGTGCGAGTTATTGTTAAAACAACCACACATATGTTGATTTTAAAAACTCCTAATTCTTCACCACGAAAAACTTGCCCAATGGGAAAAATAAGAGATGCAAATTTTTTCTTATTTTCTTGGACAAATTTTTTTTTGTATTTTTCTCTCAAGAATTTTATAAAAAATCTCACAATTTATGTGTCAATTAGTCTTGCTAGCAAAAGTTTAATGAATATTTATACATGAATAAGTTGTCCGTATATTCATGAAAACTTGAAACCAACATGCAATAGGATTTAATTTCTTTATTCTAATACAACTCTTGTATTTGAAAGATTCAAGCTTATTTGCATTATAAGTCTCTCAAGTTTAATTTATCTCACAAATTAAACTATAAGTTATAAAAACTTATCTTTTAAGGCCCCCCCCCCTTGAAATTCATTTAATCTAACTAAAGAAATTCATAATGTCTTGATCTATTAGGTTTTCTTATATGTTAGCAATAAGTATAAGTTATAATTCTTAATAAATAAAAATTAGATAAGTTAAAATTTCTTTTAATTTATTATTGATTCCACTAATCGATGAACTTATTCTTATAGATCAAGATTGTCATCTAACAATGCATTATGACCACCCAAGTAATAAGAAAAATCAAGTGAATGTCATTATCTTTTAGTGAACATTTTCTGTATAATTAATATCTTTTTACCATACTTATCTCACATTAATTTTTGAATAAATTGTGCCCATTTCATTATGTGATTAATGCTCATTTCTTGTACCAAAACATAACTCCGATAAAGAAGTATTTAAAAATATTTTCTAAAATACTTTCACTTAGCGCTAAGAATTCCAAAGTATACTTCTACAAGTAGCTAAGACTTCCATAGAAGTCGTAAACCCTTATAGGTTATTCATCATCTTTCCATACTTCAAATATATGCCTATTTATTAATGATATCAGCATTTCCTATTATGGAAACAATCATAGAACAAATAAAGTATAACAATCCATATTCAGAATACCATGATCATCTTAAACCTAAGGATCACTTACA
Organism: Gardenia jasminoides; assembly: GCA_013103745.1. Lineage (NCBI taxonomy): Eukaryota > Viridiplantae > Streptophyta > Magnoliopsida > Gentianales > Rubiaceae > Gardenia > Gardenia jasminoides. The sequence goes on from CM023103.1 coordinate 35,736,861, forward strand.
CAAACATCACTTAGAGATTAATCCTTTGATACTTAAAGGATATCTCTATGTGGATCAATCTAATGAGTTTGATCATACTATAGCTTAGATGTCTTACACACTATAGTATATGAGATCTACTACTTTTTATATAGAAGTGACATAATAATGCTAGTCTAATTGTATTAGCGATGTCCTATCTTGTTAGCACATTGACTAGAGATATTTAAAAATCAAAATTATCTACAATAGAATGAATTTCACTGTCATAACTCTTATGATTTTATTGCTAGATTTACTCTAAAGGCTTTATGATATTTATATATGAGAATGATAAAGATGTCATATATTATAATATAAATAGTTCAAGTACATATTAAACCTAGAAGTAGATTGACTTTAGGGCACGCACACTTTTAATAATATGGTGAACACAATTACAAGCAAAGCGTAAAATGATCAAAAAGCAAGACAAACACATGTTCTCTTAACTTACGAAACCGCATGTAACTTCTCACAGGCTTTATTATTGAGAACAGCCTAACAAACCTCAAAAGGATTTATTACTACAACAGATGAAAAGAGTTGAAAATGATGGACAAATCATATACAGAAAGTGATGCCCTCGCCACAGACGCTAGGAGCAGCGATGCAGTAATTCTTGCCACAAGCTTCGCACTCTTTGCCTTTTTTGCATGGTACAGGATTTAAAGTTGACTCCGACACCATTGTTACTAATGCATCAGGTTCTGCTGGTTCACTTGTTGAGGCTTGAACCTTTGCAATTGCTCCCCCTCCTATGATCACTGCAATGAAATTGCAACTTCAGTTTCACAGTACAAAATAACACCAATTATACTTGATTCACATGTAAAATCAAGTAAGAAAAGAAAGTAGATTTTATGTCTTCGTGCTACATCCTATGTTTTTAAACTCGGACAGGACAGGCCGGTCTGACTGGTTGAACTGGGAATCGGCTAGGCATCCGGTCCGAGTCATCCTTCAAAACCGGAAATTCCAAAACCCGATCAAAGCCGGTCAAAACCCTAGTTTGACCGGGTCTGATCAAGTGAACCGGTTGACCAGGTTGTCGAGTTTGACTATTTGACCAGTTATTTATTTATTTATTTATATATATCGTTTCAAACTCACTTTTTAAGTTTTAGTAAATATGCTTTAACCTTTCATTATTTTAATAAAGTGTAAAATTAATCCAATACATTTTTTTAAGTTACATTTCTACCTATATATATATATATTATATTCTTTAAGTCAATTTTATGATTAAATATAAAATTCTCAAATTTGTATATAAAGTAATAAATCACTAATTTAAGAAAATTTTATATATATATAAAGTTGAAAACTACCAATTTGAGGGAATTTTTATATACTATTTTTAAGGGAATTTTTTTATATACTATTTTGATTATATATTATTAATATATATATATTTATGACATCATCCGATTCGACCCCCGGTCTAACCCGGTCGGACCCATCGACCTCTAACCCCTGAGCTCAGCCGGTTCGATACCCGGTCCATGTCTGAAAACATAGGCTACATCTTTCACAGTCAAGCACTTATAGTTAAAATTTAGATAAGATTTATTCTTAGGATTAAAATTGAAGATGGTATATAATAGGCAATGTTTTAAGGTAAGAAAATTGGGTAGGCGTTGTATGCTCACCCAGGCTACCAGGCGCTGGCCTCTAGTTGTGCGGCGTAAGTCCTAAAATTTTAATTTTTAAATATTTTAAAATACAAAAAAATAATGGTATAGAAATTACAAAAGTGTATATAAAACGTATAAATAATAAAGAAAAAGTTAGATGTAATTAGAAAAAATTACAAAAATGCTATTGTTGTCTAACAAGCAAAATGCTATTGTTGTTTAACAAGCAAAACCATATCAACACTCAATATTTCAAACAAACTCAGTTCATAACTATCAATGTGGAACGCAAAATTAAAATTATATTCAAGTAAATTATGACAAACTTATAAGTAATAAACTTAAAAATCTTGAATTTTAATAAATATTGGCCAAGAATCTGGAGGTCTTTTGACAATAAAGTTTCCAAAGTATAAGACTAAATTGCTCAAACATATAGTAAATGTTCCTTCAATCACAAAATCATGACGTGTCAAAGTCTAAAGTCTAACCCATATGCTAGTCATCCACTTATGTAAGTGGGAAAAAGTATAAAAAATAAAGTCATTGATGCTTCTGCTATATAAGTTGCCCAAATAATTTTCAAAGAGAAAAGATATAAAATCCTTCTTCGAAATTCTAAACAAAAACCATGACATAAAACAAAGATAAGGAGAAAGAATACAAAAATCAAATTTGAAACTAAAAAAAAAGCTCCTAACACCCAATGCTTCAATACTTAACAATATTTGCGCCCTGTTCAATTGCTTCGGGGAATTTGGCAGGCACCTTGCTTGGTAGGGCTCACCGAAAAACCCCAGAAATGCCTTTCAAAACACTGATGATAGGACCAAAAGAATGACTGTTTATTCATTTCTTAGTGGGGAGACGGAAAGGGAGAGAGGGGAGAGGGAGGGAGAGAGAGAGAGACTAACATGAAGCAATTACAAGAAAAGCAAAAACTATAGCTCCTTTGAAGCTCTTTCCATGGCTTCTCAATACCGAACTTCGAGCGGCAGGTGACTGGACAAAGATTTTCTAGATCTTCTAAGTGGGTTTGATGGTGTAGTTCTCGGTTCACAGATCCATATATATAAGGCATGCTTGCATTACTTAATGTTTGGCACTATGGACCACATGGCATCTATAAATGGATTAAAAATAGGGTCAAGTCAAGAGTACTATGGGGTCGGAGAGGATTCCAAATTTGTTGGTGCAGTTGGGGTGCTTCCTTTGTTCACATGGCAGATAAACTTGATGTTCGACAGCAAATGTCACATGGGGCTCTATCAGTCAAAAAGAGGAAGAATCCGAGAAGTGAAGAAGATGAATAATCAAGATGACAATGGAAAATAGGAATAAATGATCATACTCAGGTAAATGATCCAAATCGTCCTTCCATTTTTTCACTAAAATACTCTGTCTTATGACTTTAAATTCTAATAATGTCATCCTTAAATTTTATTATTGAGCAAATTTGGCCCTCATATTTTAATTTGGATCAATCTCATTCATTAACTTTCTAAAAGATTTTGTAGTTTCTTTTGGGTACCATACCCTTAGATCCAATTCACCATTTGATAGTGAAATAAGTATTTTAGACCCTTGGATTATAACAATTTTAGCTATTTAAAATTAAATCACCATTATCATTAAGAGATATACATTAACCCCCCATTTCATACGTAGTAATGCTCAGAATGGAAAGATCTTTCCACCCAAAATACATTTCTATTCATAATGGATGGAGGGAAAAAAATTTATTATTCTAGGGTTTGGTAGAGAAGTCGGAATGGAATGTTTACTCAATTTCCAATATTTAGTATAATCAATATTTAGATTTTAGAATGGAATATATTAAATACAAATTTGACTTAATTGCTCCGTATTAGATTATAGGACGTAATATGTCTTATTACATTTGTATTTATTCTATAATAATATTTGTCAATTTATGTGAAATTCTGATATTTTTACTTAAAAAATAAATGAAGATTGATATCAAAATTCTTCAATCATAATGTTTGACTCAGTCTAATAGATAGATTTTTAAATTAAAACTTTTTATTTACTAAAAATATAATTAGCAATATAGAATATAAATTACATGAAGTCAAACAATTATAATTTATTTTTAATCTATTTTTGATTTTGATAAGATTCAAAAATTCTTACACAATTGTTCAGTAGTCAAAGGATAAAATATTTTAAAACATTTGTTTCCTAGTTTAAAAGAAAAAAATTATTTCAAATAAAATAAAAATTAATTATTATGAAAACTTATATACAAATATTAATTGAGCTTACAAATAAGTTAAGATATCATGATGTAGAATAAAAGATTTATAAGGATAAATTTGATTATTTAGATATTTTGGAATGAAGGTGGAAAGAGCTTTCCTTAAATTTTTTGAGGAATGGGATTCCACGAAAAAGTTGGAATGAGCATTTTAAGGGGAAGGGTTTTTTCCACTTAAATAACCATATCAAATCCTAAAATAGAATTAACAAGTGGGAAATATCTTTCCTTTCCAGATCTTTCTTACGTACCAAATAAGGGGTAAGGGAATAGTTCCTTAATGGAACCATAGAATTTTCTAAACTCTTATTATTGGACCAATTTGAGCCTCTAAATTTTTACCAGCTAGCCTGAGAAGAGAAAAAGTCATCAATTTAATTCATAATTTGTACATAGAAATCATACAACACAATTATATCCTAGTATAGATTTTAAATTTTGCCACAATAGAAGTATTAATCATGAAAAGTTATAAGTGCGTTATATATTTAGTCAATGAGTACAACTCTTTTTTTAAGAGTAAGGAAAACTGCACGACACTAAAAATATTCGATTTTGAAGTTTACTAACTAAAACTAGTAGTGGCAATTAAAAGACCAAGCAATATATTCTCTAATAAATGATCGATGGGCATTAAATTGCACAATAAAAACTAGTTTTTACTCATGCATTAGTGCATGGAGATTACTCAACAAATGTTTTCATACGCTCGTTTACTTCATTGAATTGAAACTGACGAGTGTGGGGCATGCATTCACATCAATCACAAATCATTCGTCAACCTTTATATTTATAAATTTCAAAATACTTCACATGCGATTTTCTGCAAGTAAACAGGTCGTAATTGAGTACAGGATATTAAGAGTTGATCCCACAGGGGAAAATGGACAATTATGGGCACTATTAAAGTTTCTCTATTATTTAGACTATCAACAAATTGTTGAAAGTAAAACTATGCTAAAATATGTAAGAAAATAGCAAATAAAAACTCTTTAGGTCATGGAATCCCTTACTACTCATGTAATTCTTGGATTAATGAACACTACTGTCTTGGCTAGTCATGGCGTAATTTCCTAATGCATGTGATACTCGCTTTCGCCAGCGTACCTACCATGTCTATAGTTAATCCATACCTACTTTAGTGGTTATGAAGTTAACTAATGGCTCATTAGTTCTATGAAATTACATGAACAATTCACTAAAACCATAAAAGGTGCGCCTTTACTTTTTTGAGTATACTTCCAAGGTTTAACGCTTCCATGAACTAGTGTTAAATTTCAATTTTTATTGCAAATTTAACACCTTTAGATTATCACAATTAATGGTTAGTCAATCATGATTAATAAAACAAAAGTGCTAAATAACTTGCTCAATATAATAGCATCAAATAGCTAAAAAGTCAACACAAAACAATCATAGAAAGTTCAACCAAAACCCAAGACATAAACTTTAGAAACACATGATAAATAGAAAATCCAAACTTGTATTATAACCAAACAAGAAATCCAATACAAAAGAGAAAGTGGTAAGAGAGATATCACACTTATCACATAAGATCTAACCCTCCATCTTTGCTCCTCAATCTTTATCCAAATCTAACTATAAACAAGAGAGGATAAAACTATACTATACAGCCTAATCTATACTAAACTAGTCTAAATTAAAGAAAGTAGAAGAGCTACATTTTTGTGGTACTCCCTGCTTCTCCCCAAAAGCTCCTTGTAGTGTCTTGAAGGCCTATATTTATAGAAAATTAAAGCTCCAAGCAATCATGTTAAAGTTGTGCAATTTGTATACTGAAATGATCAAAAAGTGTTTCTTGAATTCTCCATACTTCCTTGTGTCTTTCCAGAAGAAATTTTATCTGTAAATAAGTTGGGAGTGAATTAGAAATTGTCTAAAATAGTCTAAAAAGGTGACTGTGCAAGTTGCACCACCATATAGGGAGTTCGAGGGTCAGAAATGTGGGCTAGATTGCGTTACTTGACCCCTGTAACTAGCCATATCAGATTTGGCCTTTTTTTGACTTTCCTTAAGATGTGCTCTGTTTTTGTGTCAAGTTGAGCCTCAAATTTCTTCATGATTCAAGCTGAATTAGCACTTGACCAAATACGAAAGTTGTAGATAATTGAGTTAAATTTGTAACTCATCAAGAATCATCTCAATCAGATCTCTGTAGACTAAGAAATATCTAAAATACCCTCAACTGGTTAGATCACCTGTTTCACTTTTCACAGCTCAAATTCACCTCTGAGACTACCATTTTTGACCAGAAAAACGTATTAATTGGATCTTAATATCTTATAAGAAATATAGAGCTATGTCATAACTTCAAAATGCCACAAGAATCACCCCAATCCGATACATATAATTCAAGTTATGATCAAAATACTATAATATGTCAAAACTGCCACTTTCTACTTGACTTGAACTTACTTGCCTTTCATCATTTGAACATTTTGCACTTCATGTCTAATTCAAATCATCAATAATCATCTAAATATCTTCTCAATTCATGGCATTTGATGATTTCATCATTAAATCCTACAAAAACAACATCAAAACAAGTATTAATCCACGCAATTTCACTAATTAGCAAGAAAATTTCATTTGCAGAATTATTCACTAAAAATGCATAAAAACACCTAACTAAAACTAGAAAATACCATAAAATTAATACCAAGTAACACACAAATTATACTTAAAATAAACTCTTATCAGAAACTATTTAGGTCAAAAATTAAAATGGTCTATTTATGCTAAGCAAATTGGAGAAACTTTCTTGTAAAATTGAGCTAAATTATCAGTACATATATGGTAGTATGTACTAAGCTGGGTGGATTAGCATGTGTGCTTAAAAATTTAATTCAAATAAGCAAGAAGATAGAGAAATGTAAAAAGATATTAATTTGATAGATTGGTTGAGCGATGCTTCCTTTCCGCATTCTCAATAATTATAAATTCGTACTTAATGTATCGCAGTATAGATCACATGAGTTCCATCCACTAAAATAAACCCCATCCTCCATTTTGATTAAGGAACAAGTGGTACTAATTAAGACAAAAGCTTGTGTTGATGGATTCAATATTTTTTACTAACACATTCCATGTGAGGACAGTGTCCAAGAATAGAATAATATGAGAATCTGTAGAAAACGTGCTCCACCGCACTTTTCTGTGAGTAAATATATTGGGTTAATGTAGTTCCAATGGTTTGGCTTCCATGTGCATACAAATATATACAAGATTCCATGCAAATGGTAGGACTACTTAATAACTGATAATGACAAAAAAGTTAAAAAATTTTAAAAAAAACTGATGATGACAAAACAATGAATAAGCATAACATTTAATATGTAGATGGACAACTGTGTGTCAACGCTTAGTTAGGTTTGCGATGGATTGAAAATTTTTTAACGGCAGATCATGTGATTATTGTACTTATCACTAATTTCAAGTCCTAAAAACGTATCCAAGAATAAATTTAGCAATTTTGACCTTTATTTGGTCGGTAAGGCCATAGAGTACGGCTAGAAGAATGCTCTTCTTTTTAGTTCTTTTTGTTCATAATTCTTTTCCATTTTCTGCTGATGAAAATACGTGAACTCCAAGTGGAATCAAATATGAAAGTAGTCCATTGGGTGGTTAATGACAAAAGCCATAGGTTGGGTTACCAAACGCCTCCTTAGTTATTATTAATGTTGTTTTCATTGGACTGACATCGGTGTGCCTTTTTTGTTACTATAAAACAGTGTGCCCTTTACGTGACTCTAAAGCTTTAGCAATTGTCTAAATTTGTTTTCGATTAACTTTTATATACTAACGGTGTATTATTTTTTTCACTAATAGTTTTGAATGTATGTCATATATGTATGATTTGAATTTCAAATTTATATTTATGTTGTGTAGCATAATCCAAACTTGCGAATATAAAAAAAAATTATACACTGATAGTGTATAAAAAAGTTATCCATTTGTTTTTGTTGTCATTTTCTAGCTGAAGTAAAAAAAGTAAAAAAAAAAACATAACAAAGAAAATTACTTTTCCTGAAATACCATGCCTTTTCATTATTAAAAAGAAAAGAGTATTTTCTACCCAAAAGCTATTCTAGTCACTTTAAATCAATTATGGTACTAATAGGGGGAGGGTTGGGTTGGATGGTACAAGGAGGGAAAGTAAGACTGTAAGTGAGAAGTTTTGAGTTCAAAACCTTTTACTTATATTAAAAAGGAGCAAAAAAAAAAAAAAAGAAAAAGGCGACACTACCAATATCATTACAAATCCAAGCAAACTAATACTACTACTACTACTAGTATTCTAATGCTAAAAAAGGATACTCCTCCTGTGATTGCATAATACTATTTTTAAAAAATATTATCCTAAGATATTTGAGATAGTAAGAGTTAATTATTAAATCACAGTTTAACTCATAATTAACTGCCGAGTATAAATCACCCTCTGCTACGTGTTTAACCAACTGATCTATAGTTTCCATATCAGACAAACACGGAATAAGCTGATCTATAGTTTCTGTATTAGACAAACATGAAATAAACACAGAGAGGGAAAGAGAATATAAGAGAGAGAAAACTTGAGAAAGTTTGTAAAGAAGGGATATGCAATTAAGAAAAGAAATTGACCATGAAAGTGTTATGAAATAATTACCTGTATTGATGTGGATGTTCATTTATATTCCCAAGAAGATTGATACATGTATTCCCCATAAGATTCATTGGTGCATTGATATATCCTCTTGTAATTCGTTAGTTCATCTATAGAACTACTAAATACATGTATTTGAAGTACTAAATTCATGTATAGATATTTAATAGGATTCATGTACCTTTAATCTTAGTTTACCTATAAATAGAGGTATCCTAACTGTGACAGCCCCACCTCCCCTAAGGCGAACCAAAGGGATCGGCGGACCGCCTGCCCGACTCTCGCCGGGACTCACTACGTTCCACAATTTCTTCACAGACACAAGTACTCAAAAGTCCATTCGAGATAACATAACCTTGAAGGTACTTCATAATGACATTTACATATCTCCAAAAGTAATTACATAAACTCATGGACCAAAAGGTCAAGCGTTTAGAGTCCAACTTAAGTACATTTACCTCTCCCAAAAGAAAAGAGGATTACAGGTAGGTGTACCAGACAAACAAACGTAAAATTCCCCAAAATGATCTAATGTTATCCTTGAGCCCTTTTTGTCTCGAATCCTGTTAAGGAAAACAAATACGTGGTATGAGCTTATGCCCAGTAAGTATTCCAAGAAACCAAGCAAAACATGAGGAATACCAAAATTAATTATGTTAACACGTAATCAAGAAGCACAACTCCAAGTATAATCATAACCAAATTTAGGAATCAAGAGAATAAAGTTAGGTACATAGTGAGCGATAAACGATAACATTACTTCAAATAAACAATTACTCCTTCAAGTAAATCAAATAATGAATAATAAATGAGATCTCAAAGGATACAGGACTCATTGGGAGCCATTTTCCACCTTATAACTTTCAATAAACAATCCCCGAAATTTACTTTCACCTTATAACCTCCAAAACGATAAACAATCCCTGAAATTTAACATTAAACATTATACTCAAGGCCTTCCGGCAAAGAGTTTTGAGCTTTGCACTTAACATCGGTAAGTCATTACCCAGGGCTGTCCAGCTGATCTGATCTCACGATGGCGGGTCTAGGATAAGCTTTTGGCCTACCGGACCTCACGTTGGTGGATCAAGGATAGGGTTCCAGCGAAGAGTGAGCTCAATTCAGTCGATGCGATAAAGTACACATCGGCCTACATTTATATACATTTAACGTTCAACATTCAACTATGCATTATGAACAAGCAATTATTGAAAATTAATTGAATTAATGAATCAAGGGAATCACAATAACATGACACTCCTTAGTATGCCAATCAAAGAGGCTTTTAAAACAAATAATAGCATTTGCCCAAGTATCATGCATTGTCAAGGAAACATGCATTGGAACACTTACCAAGTTAGCAAAATAACCTCAGGCGTTTGCCCCCAAATCTCCTTTATTTCCTCCTTCCAAGTCTAATGGCAAATGAAATGAAAACATTTAGGATTGACTACCCCAACAAGAGAGACCAAATGCATGCACTAGTTGTTTCTTTGTTTGATAACAATCACAATTTGGATGCACAAAATCATAAGAGGTCTAATCGAAGGCATGAGTCTAAAACAAATGAAGAATCTTATAAACATAGTAAAATCATGAGTTAAGTAGGTTGGAACACGGCAAAGGTGGATACGAGTCAAAAGGAATAAAAGAAGCCATTATAGAAAGGAAATGAAAATCGACAGGTTTGCCACCCTTCAGTGTTTTAATCATAACTATGGCTGTGGTTATCGGATTGGGGCAAATTTTATGGCGTTTTGAAGCTAAGACACAGACCTACAACTTTTATGAAGAGGTAAAACATCAAATCACACTTAATCAGGGTCAAAATGGCCAAAATCAGAGACACCAGAAAACTATCGGGTGAGGAGCAGGTTGGTCGAGCAGTTTCGGAAGAACGGCCATAACTCGATGTAGAAAAATCGAAATCGAGCTCCGTCAGCGGCGTTTAAAACTAGGTTCATAGGTATTTCCAACGGTATAAAGATCAGACTCTAGTTCAATTTCTATAATTACCAGAAAGTCTGGAAATTTCACTGAATTCCATTTCTGATTTCCTGTTTAAAATCCAGCTTTAATGCAATTAGCACAATCAACCCTTTAAGATTATTTCCATCTCTTAGTAAGGTATTTAACATGCTAAAACATCAAATAAATCCATCAATAAAACATCGCATACCCTTAGGTATTTCATCAAACACTTGGAGGTTATAAACAAAGGTCTAAGTTCAAGTTTCCAACTACAAGAAGTTCTTCCACAATCATTCCTCCTAGAGCACCTCAATCACTTTAAACTCATCAAACATGCATCTTCTTTGAATTTAAACATAACTAAAGCATAGCTAAGTGAGTAAATACCTTGAGAGTTGAGAGAGAAAACCACCCAAAAAGCTCCAAATTTCCAACCAAGCTTGATGATCAAGCAACAATCTAAGCTAGAGTTTCACTTGAACATGTTTTTCCTCACCTAAAATTGCTAGAATCAAGCTTAAGGTTTAGTGTTTTCTTGCTTATGGAGTTTGGCCAAGAGGAGAGAGAAGGGAGGGAGTTTTTGGTTCAAATTTTTGAAAATGAGAGATTAAATAGAAAGGCTTAAGTCAAGACTTTAATGGATGGTTGACAAGTGTCCCAATTTGGACCATGAATTGGGTTAAAATTCTATGCAATTAGCTTCTAATCCCTCAATTAGAATGTATCCTACTTAATGCCACATAAATTTTATGCAATTTGCTACATGAAACATGTAAAATGAAATTCCAAATTAATGTCATGCTATGTATGCAAAATAAAGTACTTAAAGGAAAATAATGCACTTAATGCTTTCATGGTGCAATCAAGCCATTTTTTTTTTTCATTTTCATTTTTTCTCTGGGTTCTCACACTAACATCAGTTGTAACAACAACAACTTCTGAGTAATAAAGTTAATAATAGAATAATTCTCTATTCTCTCTACTTCTTGTCTCTACTGTATTATTTCAATCTCTACTTTTAGTAGTTCATATCATTAGTTTTACAACACGTTATCAGCACGAGTCTCTACTATTGGGCATATATGAATCATAAATCTTTGTCACTGGAGTCATGACATACAGCTTCATCCAAGCTGCATAGAAGGAACCCGCATTGACTTATGGTCACCTGCTGAATTCTATGCACCAAATGATTTGGGATGCCAAAGATGGAACACATTGAAATATACACATTTCAGCTCTTTTAAGAAAAGTATTGGGCACAGACTTGTCACAGGTTAGCACCAACACGCCCACAAATCATTACTATACGATGTCTGCCCATCTAATTTGCTTTCTATATGATTGAGTTGCTACAAGAAAAAACTTTACTATTCATTGCAAAAGCACTAAACTTGACATGTAGAAATCAGAAAAGGCCTTAGGGAAGCATGTCATCAATAACAGGGGATTAAAAGATATATCCATTTCAAAACCAATCGTATGCTGTCCTACACGTATGCAAATTATTTGATTGGCTTAACTAAAAAGAAACTTCTTCGATGACACAAATGAGAAAGAAAAAGGCATGAAATTCTATGTCTTTTGTTTCTACTATTTTAAATTTGAAAGTGAACCTTTTATATTGTAAATGATCCTTAGCTAGCACAGTGCAACAAATGTCAACCTTTTCCTAAGTGGTCATTTGAGCATCACATGAGCTTCTAGTTGTATGTACTGCTATTTGCATGTGCTCGTGATTGTGAACTCATTTGGAGCTGATTGAATACTTCTCTTTTTGCTTTTACTTTCCCGCACCTGATTATTGAATTCAATTCTGTTTATTTATCTTTATTATCAATGAATTATTCATTATAAATATTAGATGGTGAAATATATCTTGATAAATAGAGATTTTGAAGGCACCATTAATAGAAAAATGATGCATAAGGATTCATTTATCCTTTAAGAAAAAAGGATCTGACTGCTTAAAGATGGTCGAGATCTGACCGCCTGAAAATGGTCGTTCTGATAAAATTCGATATGATAAAATTATCGAATGCTGCAAGTTATTATGTGGAGAAAATATCACTGATATAGATATGTGAAAAATGTATTCTCCATCTTTTACTCCTCGAATATGCTCCTGAAGTAGCAATATCGAGAGAATGAATTTGAGAAGTATTTTGAATTTATTACATGCCTTTGTTTGAAATCCAATTTAATGGATCTAGTCCATTCTCTGAAGTGAATGCGACTTAAATTATGACTACAGTCATGATTGTAAATGCAGTTAAGATAGATATATACCACCTGAAGTGGGATAATGATAAGAAAGAATGCGAAAGGAAAGATCCTAAAATAAATACTATTTATATAGTATTAAAGGTCATTAGTCACGTATATATCGTATGACTAAATATTTTATTAACCTTTATCAATCATCATAAACAAACACCCTGAAGGTGTAAATTGATGGAGTATTTGATGATAGTAATAATCATATTTTCTTCCTGAAGAAGAAATTGATGCCAAACGCCCGATATTTATTTAGAATTTGGTCAATTGTTATTTTCGTATATTTTATGTGAGGGCCTCAAAAATTTGAATTTATTTCGAAAATGCATAATAATATTTATATTAAGTTTATTTATTGAAATATTAGTGAAAATATGTTTAAAGTGATTATTTCTCAATTTAGAGAATTTTATACGAATTGTTTGCCGGTGTGTGGTTTTGGCCAAATTCTAGCGTTAAAAATTGTTCCGACGCGTGAATAGTGACTTGGACTTGAAATCGAGCATATGTAGTGATATTTTGGAAATATTGTTATGGTGAGATAGTGTCGGGATGAAAGAAACCAGTGTAAGTTAGACTGTGTGACATAAAGTGCTCAAAAGCACTTTTTCCCTTAAAATAGGAAGTGCACTTTTAAGCATTAAACACCTTGACTTTTGGCTTCCTCAAGCTTCATTCTTGCTGCTGCAAACCAGTGAGAAAGAGAGAGGGACAGCCGAGAGAGAGAGCTTGAGCAAGAGAGGATTACTTCAAATTTTCTTCCAATCTTCATCCATTCTTCTTGAAGTTTCAACCATCATCAACCACCATCATCTTCTTCCTTCCTAGCAGCCGAGAAAGAGGAGAGAGAGAAGGAGGTTTGGGCTGAAATTCTTGGAAGAAAACAAGAGGTAAGTGGGTTTGATCTTCCATTTCCTTTTCTTCCTACAAATAACATGAGTTTGTGAAGAGTGGATGATGGATTGTGGCTTGATTTCTTGCTCCATTTCAGCCGAACCAAGGAGAGAGGAGAGAGAGTGAGGGCCGAGGTTCTTGAAGGGAAAAAGAAAGGGAAAAGTGAAGAAACAAGGCTTGATCGAGTGGTGGGTTGCTTGATTGTGAGTTTGAGTGGTAGATCTTCGCCAAAATCTGTAGATCTTGGTAAAGATCGAGGCTTGAGAGATCTACTAGGCTTGGAAGCGACTTTCTTGAAGAAAAGCTCGAGGAATTTCATTGGATCTTGCCGGATCTCGTTGGATCTTGATAGATCCGGAGGTATAAGTCTCGAATCTCGTAGATCTAGCCTTATTAGTGATTATTAGTGTAGATCTGTGGTTTATATTGATAAAAATGATCTCATCTGAAAAGATGAAGTTGGGCTCTTGAAAATCCCAACCTAGGTAGCGGACTTGAGGTGGCCTCTAGGTAGCGGACTTGAGGACCTGATTGGGAATTTGATTGATATTTGTGAACTTGCCTTGATATGGTTAAAAATTAGGGTTTTCAGTTGTTGAAAAGTTGAAGGAAAATGTGTGTTATGGCCAAACCCATGCCTGGTGATTTCAATGTTTGATTTTGAAATGTCGTGAATGTTCTCGAAGGGCTTTACTTTTTGAGAAAAATGTGTATATTGTTCAAATTGTGAGTGTATGTGTGTGTGAGTGAGTGTTTGGATTTTAAAAGGGTAAAAAGTGTAGTTTTCATGAAATTTGAGTGAAAAGTGCTATTTGACTGAATTTGAAGGTTTTGCAGTATTTTGGCTAAATTCTGGGGATTTTGAATACAATAGCTTAATATGAAGCGTTTTATGTCAATATGGAAGTTTTAGCCAAAAAAATGAATGTTGAACGTATTGTGTAAAAAGTGATTTTGAGGTATGAGACCTCATGTAAATGTGTTGTGAAAGAAACGTGCTCGTAGTGCCAATGAGTATATCAGTGAGATGTTTTCTTTTGAATGATAAAGTGATTCTTCCAAGAAGAGCTGTTTGAGACATTGAATCTTGTGAAATGAAAGCTTTTCCTCGAGTGAGTTTTGGAAAAATTGTCGTTTGAAATTAAAGAGTGAAAGTGCATTGTGTTAGTGAATGGAAAAAGAATGAATTGAATCTCATTGATTATTTTAACCTATTTTAGGGAGTGTGCAAGGCGGAGATTTTGAACCTTACGAGGAAGCTGAACCTTACTTTGGTGAGTTTCCATACTTGTTATATGATTATGTGAAAATGATCGCAATGGTGTTTAGTGCAGTGATTTCGAAGTGAAATCTAGTTCTCGAACTCTCTGATGGGGTAGTGTATTTTATCACACTTACCCTTATCGTAAATAAAAGAGATTGTGAAAGGGTTTTTGCAATATCTCACATGTGTGAGTGTTCTGACCTGTTTTCAAACTAGTTCTAACTTGTTTTCAAAGGAAATGTTTTACTACTATTCTTTATCAAGGAAATGTTTTCCTACTTTTGTGAGTATTTCAGACTATGTTTCAAACTATTTACAAATGAACGGCTTTACTAGCGATTTCAAAGGGGATAATTTACTCGTGCTTGCTAAATGGTTTATTAGTGTTTATAAGTGAAATAATTTACTGTTGAAATGATTTCTAAGTAAAGACACTCTCAAGTGCGTGACTTACTTGACTTGAAATGTGTTTTTAACTTGAAATGTGAAAGATAGGTTTTGATACATCAAATGGAGTAGTGTGTACTTTATCGCATTTACTCCCATTTGAATGGTACTACTTGCACAAGTGTTTTCCTGAAATTATGAGTATACTTAAGTCTCTTGTTTTGTGCCATGATTCCTGTTTTGAATTGCATGAAGTGATGTGACGTGTCCTGTATTCCCTGTTCTTGAGAACTTAATCCCCTTGGTACGATAACCTTGGGCTACGTGAT
Source organism: Gardenia jasminoides (assembly GCA_013103745.1). Lineage (NCBI taxonomy): Eukaryota > Viridiplantae > Streptophyta > Magnoliopsida > Gentianales > Rubiaceae > Gardenia > Gardenia jasminoides. Next base: position 35,752,579 of record CM023103.1, read on the forward strand.
ATACTGAATCCCCTTGGTACGATAACCTTGGGCTACGTGATATACTGAATCCCCTTGGTGTGATAACCTTGGGCTACGTGATGAACTTAATCCCCTTGGTATGATAACCTTGGGCTACGTGATATACTGAATCCCCTTGGTGTGATAACCTTGGGCTACGTGATATACTAAATCCCCTTGGTGTGATAACCTTAGGCTACGTGATATACTCAATCCCCTTGGTGTGATAACCTTGGGCTACGTGATAAACTTAATCCGGTATCCTACTCTTGTGTGATTACTGGCTTTCCTTCTTTGATTATATTCGAGTATGAATTTTGAAGTGAAAAATCATATGAGTTATGTACTTCACATGTTTTTGGGAACTCACGGGCTTTTTAGCTCACCCCTTTAAATTTGTTTTCCTTAACAGGTAATGAGTACCCGAGTGGAGAAGCCAACCCTTAGAAGTAGGGTTTATTATGTTGAACAGGTTGAGAACTTCGGAGTGTGATTGTTGCAAGTTTTTGTAATTCGAATTTTGAATGTAAGGTTGGAAGACTTATGGATCCAAAGTTTGTAATTTGATGTTGTGGATTGTAAACTATCATTCCATTTGTTTTGTACTCAGAGTTTTAGTTTGGTAAGTTGTTTGATGGTTGAGGACTGCAGTGAGTCCCGGCGAGAGTTGGGCAGGCGGTCACTGATACTCTAGGGTACGCTCTAGGGAGAGGTGGGTCGTCACATTTTATGTCATCAGTTTTGTTATTTATAAATTTTTATTAATGTTTACATTTATTTTTAAGTTTCTTCATTAATTCTTCCTGAAGAAGAATATTTCTTTATTATTTCTACTTGAAGAAGAAACGTTTCTTTATTATTCTTCCTGTAGAAGACAAGTCTTTTTGTTATTTCTTCCTGAAGAAGAAATGAATATCAAATATTTGGGATTAAAAATTATGGTGATAAATCATGTGTGTCTCATTGATAGTGTTACTGTGAGAACCCGAAAATTTAATTTTATCTGACCTAATTCTTTAATTATTTATCTATTTTTCTGAATAATTGATTTAAATCATTTTAACTGCATTTACACCATACCTTACCTCATTTTATTTTAAAAACTTTGTTTAACCATCAATTTAATTTTTCTATCGCTCAATTGTGAAAAACGAGAAAAGGCATGTTTTTTGAGACAAACATTTGGACTGAGAGTGACGTAATTTTGGAGAATAAGAATGACCATTAGTAGATTAAGAAAGCTAATTGAGGGATTAGAAGTGAGTGATTGGAATTAAACTCCAAATAGAGCATTTTGGGTCACAAATTTAAAGTTGATTTTGACTCCACAAAGCAAAGTCTTATATTTCTTCTTCCTTTGAATTTTCCACCTTACCAAGCACATAAAAATCTCTCTTCTCCCTCATTTCAGCCGCACCCCTTTCCCCAAATTCCCCTTCAATTCATCTTCAAAAAATTACTCCAAGACTTCACCAAATCCACCAAGAAACTTGAACAAATCTTCCACCCTCTTCACTTGCACCTTGAAGACCATTTGGCCTTGTGTGAGAGCCGATCTTGGGAGGAGAAAAGAGGAGGTCTTGGTGATCTTAGGGTCATATTCAACCTAGGATTTTCATTTGAGAAGGAGAGGTAAATTTGCTCCATCAACCTTGCTCTCTTGATTCCTTTTTATGTAGCTATAAGTTTTGATAAGTTTATTAATGTCATTTTGTTGATCTTGGATGGTGGTGGGTTCTATGAACTCCCACCTTTATTGTTGTTGGCTGCTATGATGTGTGTATGTGTGATGGAGTAAGTTGTGTTGAATTCATGGAAGTTGGAAGGCTAGGAAGAAAGGAAGAGGAAAAATCGAGAGAGGAATGGTGAGCTGCCGGTTCCTTTTTGCTGATTTTATGCCTTGTTTTAGCTGTAATTTTCATGAGTTTCTTGGCTATTTTGAGAGCTGAAATGTTGGGCTATATGTGTGTAAATTTTGTTGCAAAATCCATTCCATTTGGTGTGGTAAAATCGCATGAAAAGAAGAAGTCAAAATCTGGAAAATTTTTACTGTTTTCTGCTACCGGATGTTCTCACTTTGAACACTGACTTTTCCTGTGAATTTTGGGCTGAATTTTGGTACAGACCTAGCTTATATACTGCAGTTTTAGTGTAGAAAATTTGGTATTTTTCCAGTACCATTTCCTTGTTCAAAGGATGTCTCAAAACTGCTCTTCAAATCTAGAAAATCGCAATGTCAGGACTGCTTTTTACCTCATGTTCAAATGACCATATTTTCTTGCTCGGGAGTCGAAATCAAGTTCTGTTTATTGCGTTTGAAACTAGACTTGAACTTATTTAATTGGTATAAATTTCAATGGCTAGTTCGATTTTTGTGAATTTTGACGAATTTTCAAATTTTGCTGAAAACCAAGACTGTTATGCCCTGTTTTCACTGTTGCAATAGTTTTGAACTGAAATTTGACCGGTTTATGATCTGAATCTCATACAAATGTCTTCTGAAAAGTTTTATTTCGTTGAGTCTATTTTCCAACGGTATAAGATTCATTATTTTTGGACTTATAGAACTCAAGTTATGATTTTTCAAAGAATGTCACACAAAACTAAAAATTCTTCTAAGGAAGCGACGAAAGTTTATAAATGCCTTGGAAACATTTTCTAATTTTCAAACCTAACCTTCTTGATCATTTTCACACCATTTCAAACTTGGAAAATAGATTTTTCCAATTACACGAGATTCGTTTTAAATTGGAATCGAAAAGCTTAATTGTTTGAAAATTTGACCTTGAATGCATACTAAGGTAATTTTGGATTTTGCATCTCTCAGGTGATCACGTGGACACTGAGAAGCTTGTTTGATCTCCTGAATTGCTCTCGCTTACTCTCGCTTATTGGTGAGTGTCAAGTGCATGATTTGTTGACTTGCTTGACCTGTTACATGCTTGAATTGATCGTATTATTAAACTTGTCGAGGCGGACATGTACTTTATCTCGTCTGACCTCTCTTACTTGAAATGAACATGCTTGCTTGCACTTGCTATACTTGTAGTGACTCATCTAAACCTATACTTATACTTGATTGATGATTGAGAGTTGTCTCATCATCCTACTTGATATCTGAACTGAATGGGAATGCCCAAAACTCATTGGTAAACCTTTCACCTCGGGCTGGCAAGGGCTTGGCCGAGAGGTTGGTGAGCCATGAGTCTTTACATATTTTCATCGGTTGGAGTGCGCTCACTGACTACTTGCTTGGGTATACTCGAATATTACCAAATTACCTACTTTGACGAGCGGGCCCGGTTGGGGGGTGAAACGGTTGATGGAGATGGCTGACAAGTGGAGTTCTACATGGTAATTATTAAAGTTGACGGAGTGTCAACTACTTGAAATGTGATCAAGCTTCGTGGAACTTGGCTCCTGAGAGCCCCTGTATCCTTTATTTAATGTGTAATTAATTTCCTTATTTGCATTCTTTTCTAAAGTTTTGGTTACTTATCTTGTTTAATAAAAGTGTATATTTCTTGATCTTGCATGTTTGCATATTTTCTTGGTCTCACTGAGCGTTCGCTCACCCCGTTATATTTGTTATTCCTTAACAGGATGGTGGAGCGAAGTGTCCTTGGAAGAGTAGAATTACCTCTTTTGTATAAGTTTTGTTTTCTTGTAAATTTTGACAAGTGTATGTGTGAATGTGAAATGTATTTTTGGAAGTACTTGAATTATACTTGGGTTGTACGAAATGTAAGATTTGTAGTTTTGGATACGAATCGGTTGATTCTTGTTTATCGAGGTTTCTCTTAGTTGGTTAATTCTATTAGTTTGCTATTGAGCGAGTGAATCCCGACGAGATTTGGGCAGGCGTTCCGCTGATATCTTAAGGTTCGCCCTAGGGAGAGGTGGGGGCGTCACAGTTACTATGCACATTATATCCTTATTTGAAAATATAAGAGATAAACATAATCAATAATAGTGGTAAAATAATTACAAACTCCAGAAGAGCCACCACTATATTTCTCCCTGAAGGAGTAAAGTTTGTCATAAATTATGTATTATCTTCTCCCAAAATCTCGAAGGAATATATTGAATTTAAAATATCTGCTGAAATGGATATTATTTCGAGATACAAAATGAGACAATAACACATATCATCAAATGAGATAAAGATTGATTATACTACAAAACCATTCAAAGGTGAAATGGTTATTATTATAGTTGTCTTTATTCTCATTTGATTAAATCAAAATTATTGCCTACAGTAAATCGAAAGTTTACTGATCCCAACATATGCGAGCTGACAATTATCTATACATACCCCCTTGTGCTATCATGGCTTCAACAGCTATTTATGTCGGAGGTGAAATCATGAAATATTGATGGGTGATCTCTTTATAAATTGAAATTGTACACTTCCAGACATTAGGGGGAGGAATGATCAACTGAAAGGAAATCATTTGAAAAATATATTGGATTTCCTTGATTCTCATACCAAATAATGTGAACTGGAAGTTCAGTAGATTACTTATTTGCAGCAAATTGCAAATCAATTATCAAATATATTTATCGACTCCAGAAGAGTTATTGAATTGAATATTCCTGCAGGAAATACTATAGTCAAAATTGATGTCCCTGAAGGACACATACAACTGCTACTAATGAATTTAAGGCCGGCCGACTAAAATAATGCATTTTGATTTCAAATATCTCCAGAGATGAAACAGATGTCATGACAAAATTCAACCTCCTGAAGAGGTCGCTCCTGAAGAGTTAACTCCTGAAGAGTTTACTCCTAAAGAGAATGAACTATAGAAAATTTGAAATTGGAGCCTAAACGAAAAGAAGTTATATATTGTGTAGCACTTGACATTATGAAAGAAAATGAGAATCATGAAAATATATCGGTTGATGAATGTCGGTAAAGAAATAATTGGCCGAAATGGAAAGATGTGATCCAATCTGAATTGGATTCACTGGCTAAAAGAAAAGTTTTTGGACCTGTAGTCCAAACACCTAAAGGTGTAAAGTCAGTGGGATATAAATGGGTATTTGTGAGAAAAAGAAATGAGAAAAATGAAATTATAAGATATAAAGCAAGACTTGTAATCCAAGGATTTTCAAAAAGATCTGGATTTGATTATGATGAAACGTATTCACCTGTAGTGGATGCGATCATATTTAGATATCTTGTGGGTTTAGCAGTGCATGAAAAGTTAGAAATGCATTTAATGGACGTAGTCACTACTTATTTATATGGAAATCTTGATAATGATATTTATATGAGAATTCCTGAAGGATTCAACATGCCTAAAGCATGCAAATCAAATCCTAAAGATATTTATTCTATTAAATTACAAAGGTCTTTATATGAGTTTAAACAGTCTGAACGTATGTGGTATAACCGACTCAGTGAATGTTTGATTAAAGAAGGTTATACCAATGACCCAATATGTTCTATTAAATTACAAAGGTCTTTATATGAGTTTAAACAGTTTGGACGTATGTGGTATAACCGACTCATTGAATGTTTGATTAAAGAAGGTTATACCAATGACCCAATATGTCCATGTGTTTTTATAAAAAAAAAATGGGTCAAAGTTTGTGATAATTTCGGTATATGTTAATGATTTTAATCTGATTGGAACTCCTGAAGAGATCCGGGAAACTGTTGAATATTTGAAGAAAGAATTTGAGATCAAAGATTTTGGTCAAACAAAATTTTGTTTTCGTTTACAAATTGAGCATTTAGAAGGTGAAATTTTTATCCACCAAACTACTTATACTCAGAAGGCATTAAAGTGGTTTTATATGGATAAAGCACATACATTAGATACCCCGATTGTCGTTAGATCACCTGATCCTAATAAAGATCATTTTCGACCACGAGAAGAAGATGAAGAGATACTTGGTACTGAAGTACCATATCTCAGTACAATTGGAGCACTAATGTATCTTGCTAATTGCACACGGCCAGATGTATCATTTGCTGTGAATTTATTAGCAATATTTAGTTCCTCTCCAACTAGACGACATTGGAATGGTATTAAACACATTTTTCACTATCTCCGAGGAACAATTGATCTTGGCTTATTTTATTCAGATAAATCTAGACCTGAATTGATTGGTTATGCTGATGCTGGGTATTTATCTGATCCACATAAAACAAGAGCTCAGACTGATTATCTGTGTACATGTGGTGGTACACCTATTTCATGGCGATCTACAAAGAAATCAATAGCTGCCACTTCTTCTAATCATGCTGAAATAATAGCAATTCATGATGCCAGTCGGGAATGTATTTGGCTAATATCAATGACCCACTATATCCAAAATAGTTGTGGGTTATCTTCTAAAAAAGAAAATCCTCCGACTGTATTATATGAGGATAATACAGCTTGTATAGTTTAATTAAAAAGGAGGATATATTAAAGGAGATAGGACGAAACATATTGCATCAAAATTTTTCTTCAATCATGATTTACAAAAGAATGGTGAAATTGATGTGCATTAGATCCGATCAAATGATAATTTGGCAGATTTATTTACCAAGGCATTACTAACTGCAACGTTTGAAAAATTGGTAAAAAATATTGGAATGTGTCGGTTAAAAGATCTCAAATGATGTTTGAATCAGGGGGAGAAAATACACAAGAATAGCGTACTCTTTTTCCTTCACTAGGGTTTTTGTCCCATTGGGTTTTTCTCTAGTAAGGTTTTAACAAGGCATATTCTTTGTGTAATGAACATCCAAGGGGGAGTGTTATGAAATAATTACCTGTGTTGATGTGGATGTTCATTTATATTCCCAAGAAGATTGATACATGTATTCCCCATAAGATTCATTAGCACATTGATGTATCCTCTCGTAGTTCGTTAGTTCATCTATAGAACAACTAAATATATATACTTGAAGTACTAAATTTATGTATAGATATTTAATAGGATTCATGTACTTTTGATCTTAGTTTACCTATAAATAGAGGTATCCTAATCTCAGTTGTAACAACAACAACTTCTGAGTAATAAAGTTAATAATAAAATAATTCTCTATTTTCTCTACTTCTTATCTTACTGTATTATTTCAATCTCTACTTTTAGTAGTTCATATCATTAGTTTTACAACAGAAAGACATTTGTGGGGAAAAACTTCGCGCTCTTATTGTCTTTAATGGAAGAAGTAATGAAGGGTAGTGGCTACCATGGGCTACCGCCACGCCACCCCGCCCAACTGATTATGCTGTTGAATGAATTTTTTTCGGAGCTTTACTTAAGTGAGTCTGTTCATCTTCTAAATCCCTAAAATCGTACAGATCAACCTAAGAGGCTTATAAGTTGTTCTTGTCAAGGCCCAACACTTTTATTTGACACCAAATTTATTACCATGGTCCATGACAATCTTTTAATTGGTCACACTCAAACTTTCTTTTAAAAGCCCAATTTCATTAGAACAACGCAGTATTAATAAACAAACCCAAGAGTATTTGTTTTTAATTTCAATTGTTCTCTAAACTTAAGTTTAACAAAAGAAATCTATTGCCCAGACTCAAATCCAGCCCAAATATATGTGGGCCCATTTCTACAAAAACAAATAAATAAATAGATAAATAGATAAGTAAATAAACAATCAAATAACATCTATTTCAAGGTTAATTGAATTAAGACAATTTCAAAAAAAGGAAGTTTGCCCAAGAGTGGAAACCTTCCAAAAAGAAAAAATTTCTAAACTAAGAAACTTTTCAAAAAGTGAAACCTTCCATTTTAAGAAACTTTTCAAGTACTTTTTATAGAAATTTCAAACATGTTTTCCAGGGTAAATTAAGATTGAAATAAGTACTTTAAGAGTAAGACATAAAAACAAAATACAATATGCATGCTATTGATAATAGATTTGAAGTAATTGTAAGGCACTTAATACCTCTTTAAGCAAGCAGATAGCACTTGCCTCTCTATATTTTTGAAATATTAAATATGAGTTTTGTCAAATAAAGGTTACTTTACTATATGTAAAATGGATCATATATACCTATTTGTTATACTTTGTTATGCTATGAAATGTGAAATGAGTGGCAATTTTATGAAATACAAGAAATGTGCATGTGATATAAGATATTTTTGTGAAATGAAAGAAATGTACATGTGATACATAGACAAGTTCTAAATGGTCGTGAATTGGACAGTAGGGATTATAGCTCTGTCATATTATTATGATCAAATGAAAATCAAGAAAAAAATTGATCAGCTACTAATGGTCAATTATAGTCATATGCCCAGCCGTTGACCCAAATTTATGTTGGTCGATCAAGTAAAAATACATACAACCACAATTGATCATTAATAAACATCACCACTACAATCAATAATCAGTTAAAACATAATTATCTTACTTAGAATTTTGACTATTGCATGTATATATTGATGAGCTATTTTTAAGAAATGAAATGATATTATGGCTATGTTGCGTCATTTACAAAGATTCTCTATGAATATGTTCATGTTACATACATGTTTATGAAACCATGTTTATGGTTTTAAACTAAGATATGCATGTGATGCTATGTAACCAAATTTATAAATCTTTAGTATGTACTTGGCAACATGATCCAACAGAAGAGCAAGGCACCATTTGATAACTTAATTCAGCACTTAAACTTAATGGATTCAGATCTTAGTACATTCAGACCGTTTGATAACTGAAAATAGAATATCTAAATGAATTAAGTGACCCTGAATTTTTAAGCAAAACTTGCTCCCAAAAATAAGTGATAAGCTAATCACTTATCACTGAATGTGATATACATTCAAATGTATTAGATTTAGTTCTTAACAATTCAATCACTTAATGAATTCAAATTTCAGATTTCAGATTTTAGATTTCAGACTTCAGTTTTATCAAACGCACCCTAAGTGTTACCTATTGAACATATGTCATTCAATCCATGTTTTCTTTATTTTTCTTATAGATCAAGAAAGGAATTTCATTTGCATTTAAAATATAAGAGTGAGATAAATAGACCAATGATCACACTCTATGAATTATGAAGTAAGGTGTCGAGCAGGTGTACTAAATTTTAAGAGTTTGAAATCCTCATGTCGAGTTGTCTAAATTAGTGATGATGTTTTAATGACTATAGATTTTTGTAGTGGTGACATTATCATATGGAATAATTGTAAATTTAAATTTTAATAAATTTTGTAAGTTATGATCAACATGCTTGGTATTCGTGGAAGCTATGTTGCGCAGTCAGTCTATGAACCCATGTTTGAGTTGTGACACATCCACTTAAAAATTGCACTGCATACGACGCTGTATTACCTACCCCAAAGAAGAGGTTTGTTGCCACAGGAGATGAGATCCAAAGAGTTTAGGGGAGAAAGAGTAAGGTTAAGGGTTTTAGTGGAAGCAATTGGTTTTGAAAGTTCTACTAAACATCCACGTATACTGCAATGATTTGTTCGATTAAAAATTGAAATAATTCCTTTGGTTTTCCTCAATTGGTTGATATCGGAATAATTCCAGTATTCAACTATTTTTGGTGAAACTCTTGGATTCAGATACACAATTAATATTGGGAGACTAAGTGTTTGATAAAACTGAAATATGAAATCTGAAATCTGAAGTCTGAATTCATTAAGTGATTGAATTGTTAAGTATTAAATCTAATACATTTAAATGTATATCACATTCAGTGATAAGTGAAAAGCTTATCACTTATTTCTAAGAGCAAGTTTTGCCTAAAAGATTCAGTGCCACTTAATTAATTCAGATATTCTAGTTTTGGTTATCAAACGCATTTAAATGGTTAAGATCTGAATTCATTAAATTTAAGTGCTGAATTGGGTTATCAAACGGGAGGCTTCGTTTGATAACGCAATTCAGCACTTAAATTTAATGGATTCAGATCTTAATATGTTCAGACTGTTTGATAACCGAAAATAGAACATCTGAATGAATTAAGTGGCACTGAATTTTCTAGGCAAAACTTGCTCTCAAAAATAAGTGATAAGCTATTCACTTATCACTGAATGTAATATACATTCAAATGTATTAGATTTAGCATTTAACAATTCAATCACTTAATGTATTCAGATTTCAGATTTCAGACTTCAGTTTTCAGATTTCAGTTTTATCAAATGCACCCTAAGGCTCCATTTGATAACCCAATTCATATCTTAATCTTAATGACTTTAGACTTTAATGGTATTAAGACTGTTTGATAACAAAAAATACTACATTTTAATGATTAAGTGGGTCTGAATTGCCTAGACAAAATGGAACCCAAAAAATAAGTAATAAATTTATCACTTATCACCATTTAATAAAAAATACGCTCAAATGTTAGGGTTTAAATACAATTTTTAGGACATAAATAACCCTTATCAAATAAAACACAATCACCTTTTTTTTTTGCTCTTCTCTTTCTTCTACCGTCTTTCTTTTCTCTCATTCTTTTCTTTCCATCATCGTTCTCAGTTTATCAACCTCTTCTCTAATTTTTGTTTTTTTGGTCAGCCTTCATTCTTGAGAAATTTACCTATTGAAACATTCAATTTTTTAGCATAAAGGTAAGTATTAACTTTATGCATATGCTTTATTTCTACTGTGTAGTCATCGTTCATACTCATATTCAATAAAAATCTATCATTCATCTATGTTTTTGATTTATACGGTTAATGGAAAAATAATCTTCCATGATAGAAATAGAAGCGTAGGCAATACAAACTGACTAGAAAAATAATCTTTGAGAATGAAGAAATTGTGGTACAAAATAAGCAACATGCTGAAGAAAACCCAGAAAATGCAAAACACGGAGGAGGATCTCGACAAGTTGGTCAAACTTTTATGATCTGTAGACACCAAATTTTGACTATTTCTTTTATTTTCCTATGTTTTTATCTATTAATGTTTAGTTATTTATCTTTGAATTTTCTAACATATTTTTCTCATTTTTGTAGGTTTTTCTTAAATAAAAAAAAAAAAGGAGAAAAGTCAAAAACGCGGACTAGTTACGCGGATGAGTCCACGTAACCGGTCAGCGATCGAAAAAAAAATGGCGGATTCTTCAAATCGGATCATCCTTTTCCAGCTGTAATTTTCGATGCTTGAATGATAAGAAACCTATTTAAACATTCCCCAACTCACCCCTAACCCCTAACAACTCATTTAACGTTCAAGATTATCTCACCTCATCCCAAGAACATCAAAACCTTTAGTTCTAGGTTTGGTGGCTATAAATAGCCTAGATTAGGGTTTAGCAAAGAGGTTGGAAATCTGAGAGAAAAGGAGGCAATTAGGAGAGTTTTGAGAGAGAAAAAAGTAGAGAAAAACGGTTGGGAATTAGAGAGGAAAAAGGAAAAGAAAGAAGAAAAGAAAAGCTAGGGTTTCACACTTGAGGAGATTATTCTTGGAATTTCTGTCCTCTTCTCTTGTTTAGATTCAAAGCTTCCGATTCAGGTAACATCCTTCTACTCTATTTACTGTTTTTTGATCGTAAAATTATCTGAGATTTGGACCTTTTGGTGGAACCAAGGTCTTGAATAGTTTTTCCTTTAGTTTGGGATATTTGATGATGATTATCAGCTGTTATATGAGCATGTTGTGTTTATAAAGCCTTGGTAAGGCTAGTAGATTTGTTTTTACGTTTAAAATCAGACGTTTGATGCTTCTGTGATGATGCTGTTGTGATTCCTGAGAAATTTCTGGAAAAATGTTCTTCACGTTTTGAAGATGTGAAGAAACGCGGACTACTTGCGCGGATGACTTCGCGTAACGGTCCGCGTTTCCTCTTGAATGTTTGAAGTTGTGAAGAAACGCGGACCTCTTGCGTGGACTACTTCGCGTAACGATCCGCGTTTCTGTTTGAATACTTGAAGATGTGAAGAAACGCTGGCTTGTTACGCAGGCCAGTCCGCGTAACAATCCTCGTTTACCTGACAGCTTCTTCCCTTCCCTTTTTTTTGTCTATTTGACGATGTTGATGCTTAAGATTTGGCTTTCTTCGATTTTAGCTTGTTTTGACATGATCTGAATGCTGGTGTTTGATGTTTTAAATAGATCCATTGCCTCTGAAGATTTTGTTTGTGATATTGTCTGAAAAACTGGAAGCAATCTTCCTGGTGTTTTGAAGATGGGAAGAGACGCGGACCGTTACGCGGATGAGTCCGCGTTTCCAGTCCGCGTTTCCCCTCTGATCTTTGATTTTTGCCTGTAACGCGGACTGTGTTGCGCGGCTCTGTCCGCGTTTCTGCTCCGCGTAACTTCTCTGTTTTTGCATTCTGTTGATATTTCCTGCTCTTTTGTTCCAGAATCTTACTCTATTTTCTATTATTATCTGTGTTGCTTGCAGAATCTGTTTAGATACCCTCTCTTTGTATTTTTTATTCATTTTTCCTTTAAATTGGTACCTTGATCCCTTTGTTGACATTGAGTCTTAGATAACCATTCCCATCATCTAAGGATTCAATTAAGGCATCACATCAAGGGATGGTAACTTCTTTCCCCTATTATGTGCTTATTATGTGTTTTTGCATGATTTTGCATGTTTTAAATTAAGTTTTCCTTTGCTTTTATTCATGTCTAGTCTTTATTTATGTTATTTAATTTTTGGGCAAATCATTTGGAGGCCTTGGATGCCAAGTTGTAATAGATAGGTTTAATTTGGTGAAAAGTGTATTTATTCTAGAAGATGTAATAGTTAGATTATTATTTCGAATTTTTCCCCTTAGAATGTATTTAGGTTCCCCAATGTAATAATTAGGTTTTATATGCTTATTTTGCATGCTTGCATGATTATGTGTTTATTTGCTTTCCTAGGGCCTTGCATCTAGACATTATGTCTATGTGTTACGTGTTTATGTGTTTTGTGTGTTTACTTGCTTTATTATCATGTCTACATGTTTATTGTGTAAATATATTGACGTCACCACACTAGTCCAACGCTAGTTGTGGCCTTCCCCTTCGATTTCTCACTAATCCAATGTTAGTGAGAACCTTTTGACAAGGACTAGTCCAATGCTAGACCCTTAAACGCCATTCATGCATTAGATACAAATTTCACACACTTTTCACTTTTAGAGTTTTCTTTCCCATTTTGCATGTCACTATTATCCCATCCCGTATGTGAAACATCTAATTTAGTTTCCTTTTTATTAGATTAGTGCATTTAAGGCATTACCCTTTGAAATAGGGAAAAGAGCGAGTATGGCTTCCTAGCCTTAGCACGCTTTTATTACCTTCTATGAAAAGGAAGATTCAAAGTCACGAATTTAGTCCCCCGCACCCGTTATGTTGCATTATCCCTCTTTAGGACATACACGTGCATTATTTTAAAGGCTATCAAATTCATTCTTTAAAAATCAAACTTTCTTCTTTATGTTTTAGCAATTCAAAATCAAAAAGCCACTTTTCTTAAAATTGCATCTTTTTGGAAATTCAAGTTCCTCTTTGCATTTAAAATTGACCTTTTCAAAAATCTAATTTCTTTTCTCTTGATACTTTATAAAAATTGCATTTTTGAAAACCCTACTTTCCGTTCATTAGAGTCTCATCATTTGCATTTTTTCGTGACCTCCTCGAGGGATCAAAATTGGATGACACAACTAATGTGATCAATTCCAATCACACCTCAAGGAGACATTTTGCCCCTCTCGATTCAACATTAGGTCTAGGTTTTGCATCCATATAGACAACATCCAAATGTGATAAATTTTAAAGTTAGAAATTGGGAAATTTTCAACTAAATCTTGCAACTAGCTTTGGCTAGGTTAGAAGGGTGCCTTAGAGACGAGTTACATCGAATCTTTGCCTTCCCTTCTTTCAACCGTGACCCCCGAACCTTTTTCTCTAGTTTTCAAAGACCTGGAGTCGTCTAAAAAGGGTTTTCTTTGTTTATTTTCATTAATTAAAATCTTTTGGGTGACTTGGTACACCTAAACTTCATACCAAGTGGCGACTCCAAACTTTTTCTAAAAACCCTTTTCTAGACTTTTGTTTTTGGGTCCAAACCGTCGCATTTCTTTAGTCCCATGACCCCTTTCCCTTTCTTTTTCAAAAAACCAATGAAAATCGAAATCCTTCCCTCTCTTTTCCATTCAATCAAAAAAATGGGGCGCGACATGATCAACTTACATGAGTAAATTAAAAATCAATTTAGCTTTTTTGATTAATTGTATTTATAACATTTGATAGGCTAGCATTTATATTTTATCAAATAAATTTGTTATATTATAATTTTATTTTCATTTTTAGCTCATTTTTTTTCTTTTCTTTTTTTTATAATAGTTCATTATTTTTCTAATAAATAATTCTTATTTTTTTTGATAATAGTTCATTCTTTTTCTAATAAATAATTCTTATTTTAAATAAAATTAAATCATATGTACTACTAGTAAAATATACCAATCTAGATCATTTATAAATAAGTCAATATAAGGACAAAATTGTAAAATATAAGAAATTCAGCATTCAGTCGTCTATAATTATCAAATAGGTATAATACGTTCAGTGTTTAGATTCAGACAAAAGTTGTAGTAGATTCACCATTTAACAATTCAGTAACTTAATGAATTCAGATTTTAGACTCTAGATTTCAAATTTCAATTTTATCAAACGGGGCCTAAAATTGAATATTTCCGTTCCAAAAGTTACCTTTTGAGCTCAAGTACCAACATGATAGTATAACGTAAGTGTGTATCGCAAGAGCTCTAGTTAAAAGCTAAATTAAGTGGCAGTTTGAAGACATCTAAACTTTATGAATAAATCGTATATACACTAATATTATATACACCGTCAGTCTTATGAGTGACAATTGAGCAAAACTTAAATTTGAGATCTAACTTTTGTATGTGTCATAAATCTAATGGTGATAGTATATACGCTGTCAGTATATAGAAGATTTGTTCAAAATTTATTCCCTCGAGAAACACCATTTTTGCATGACTAAAAATCTGTCAACAGCTCACGTAGACTAGAGTAATCAATACACTCTTTTTGCCCAAAAAAAAAAAAGAAAAAGAAAACTACATCTTGTACAAAGATGAATGTTCTTTGATCCCCAACTTTTGCGACATAAACTTAAAATGTCTAATCTAATTCAAACTTCTAAAGAGCAGAGTGAATGATCAAATAAATTTTTAGGGTCCTCATGCACATAGCAATTTAATTTCCCGTATCAATGACAATTGACGTAATCAGAGGATAAGCCCATATCGAACGTACATAATATGGTGAAAAACAAATACAAGCAAAAGGGAAAAATGACCGACATCAAGAAAAATACATATCAACTTAGAGCATGACGCTGCATATGATTCTTCACAGGCTTTATTGTTGAGAATGCCTTACAAACACCCTTGAGAACTTGTTGCAACAACAGATGAAAGTGAGGGCAATGGTGAAATTAACACAGTAACGGAGGAGACCGTGGGGGGTAGGCACGCAGTCGGATAGAGATGGCAAAATGGACCGGATGAGTGAGATTTGCTTGGGTTTGAAATGGGATTGAGCAATATGGTTTTGGATGCAACCTTACCCATATGTATTATGTAGGACTAATTTGGCCAAAATCACTTTAGGATGAGTTTAGATTGATCCCGTCCAATACCCAAATATATTTTCTACAATTTTTCCTTTAATTCCTTTTTATTTTTATATAGCTTTTAATATTTTTATTTATTAAATTTCTTTTGGTTTTATTGTGAATTTTTTTCCTGAATTCTTTATTTTGTCTTAATTTATTAAATTTCTTTTGCTCTTATATTTTCCTGAATCCATTTTTCCTCAATTCTTCTTTTATTTGATTTCTATGCATATATATATATATATATATATATATTATTTGATTTCCAATGCTGCTAAATTTTAGTTGGGGAAAAAATAAATTCTATAAAAATATAAAAATCTTGTACTTATGATTACAAAGAAATAGCATCAAAAGTATTCTGCAAAACTAATTTTCAGGTTAAATTACACAAGCAACAACTCACTACCATCATCAACCATCAATAGCTACCAGTATTACTGAGAGCAGCAGCTCCTCCCAATGGGTATGCATCCATTTATTCTATTCTTTTTGAATTTGGTGCTTCATGCACAAAAGAATGAACCTTGCTAGAGGATGAAAAGTAACAATTCTCAATCACTTCAAATTCAGAATGACTCAGATTATGAACAGGGCCATTGATATAATATAACTATCATAAAAGATTATTTAGAACAGGGGAGTTTTTCCTGAGCTTCCACCTTTGCTATTGCTCCTCCTATTACCACTGAAAATGAATTTGCAAGTTCAGTTTAATAGTAAGAAATAACACGAATTGTTTTGATTCACGTGTAAAATCAACGCAAAAGTGTAAGTTGTATAATATTTCTTTTTGTTTAATGTATTAATAATGTATGTCAAGAATGGATCTATATATTAATAGCTAAGACTTTAAGCCGGCTCAGAAGACCAATTTCCCTGCCAGCATGAGCAATGGTTATGTCTTCACTTTACAATTTTCAAGAGTAAGGAATTGTTATAGATTAAATTTTCAAAGATTTAGCAATTTAATAGATTAGACCAAATAAAATTAAACTCCAAATTGTGACGGGTATCAGTAGTTATTGAAGCCCCAAGTCCACTCTGCACTTTGTGTTTATCTCTTAGTGTGTTTGTGTGTGCGTGCATGAGAGAGAGAGAAAGGGAGGGAGGGAGGGAGAGAGAGACTAACGTGAAGCAATCACAAGAAAAGTAAAAACGATTAGCTTCTTTAAAGATTTCTCCATGTCTTCTCGATGTTGAATTTTCAAGCTGCGAATGACTGGCTATAGATCTTTTGAATGACTTTGATGGTTCAGGCCGCAGTTCACCAATATATAGGGCAGACAAAAGATTTTAAGTTTATAGGCACTACCTGGGGTTAAATATGCAGAATTCCCTTGTGGTATCGTCAAAAAATACAGAGCCTGCCTCTTTATACTTTAAAAACCTTCGATAACCACCGTGTATTTAAATCAAAGTGGAAAGATCATTTCCCACATGCTACATCATTGGTAGCAGCAGGTCATATTCTTCTTTATTAACCAAATTATAATTTATTTTATGCTCTATATTTTATTTTCTTTTTTTCCTTTTGTAATTCAGAGAAATTATTTCTTCTCCTTTATTTATTCAAAAATACCATTTTATTGCCTTTTCTAATTCTTTTTCATTTTTGTCCTTTTCTTTCTTCCAGCACAGCACCTCTACCATCATCCCCGTCCACCAGGCGATGGCCTCTAGCCGTGCAGCTTAAGTCCCACAAATTTAGTTTTTAGACATTTGAGGATATAAAAAATTTACTATAGAAATTACA
Source organism: Gardenia jasminoides (assembly GCA_013103745.1). Taxonomy (NCBI): domain Eukaryota; kingdom Viridiplantae; phylum Streptophyta; class Magnoliopsida; order Gentianales; family Rubiaceae; genus Gardenia; species Gardenia jasminoides. The sequence goes on from CM023103.1 coordinate 35,769,907, forward strand.
AAAATGTATATAACTTACTAATAATGAAGAAAAAATCAGATGTGATTAGGAAAAAAAGATAAATACAAAAACATTGTTGTTGTCTAACAAGCAAAATTATAAAACAACAAAAACAGCTCTCAACGTTTCAAACAAACTCAGTACATAATTATCAATATAGAACACCAAAATAAAATTATATTCAATTAAATTATGACAAACTTAAACAATAAACTTAAAAATCTTGAATTTTAATAAATATTGGCTCGGGATTAGGAGGTTTTATGGTAACAGAGTGTCTGAAGTGTAAGGCTAATACTCAATAGCTCAAACCTACAGTCCATGTTCCTTCAAACACAAAATCATGAAGAGTCAAAGTCTCACGTCCCTTAAGTTAGCATGCATTTGATAAAGTTGAAAACTGAAAACTGAAATTTGAAATATGAAATCTAAATTTATTAAGTCACTGAATTATTAGGCAGTGAATCTAACGCAATTTTTGTCTAAATCTAAACGCTGAATGTATTATCTCTGTTTGATGATCATAAATAACTGAATGCTGAATTTCTTATATTTTTACAATTTTGTTCTTATATTGATTTATTTATAAATGATGCTATTATATTGGTATATTTTTACTAGTAGCACATATGAGTAAATTTTATTTAAATAAGAATTATTTATTCAAAAAAAGAACTAAAAATGAAAATAAAATTATAATATAACAAAATTATTTGACAAAATTTAAATGCTAGTCTATCAAATGCTATGAATATAATTAATCTAAAATGCTAAAAATGTTGATTTTTAATTTGCTCACGTAAGTTGATCATAAAAATTTGATCAACTTGTTGAGATCCTTCTCGTTGCTCTGCATTTTCTATGTTGTCTTCAATATATTGCTCATGTTGTACCACAATTTCTTCATTCTCAAAATCATGAAACCAAGTATTAGTAACACCACTTCTTCGCAGATAATTGTAGATGGCTACACATGCAATTATGTTGGAAAAGGATATGGTGCCATCAATTTGAGAGTTGGAAAACGAGCTTTGAGTACTACAAAAGCACGCTCAATTACATTTCTTAATCTTGTGTATGCCTGATTAAATTTCTCCTTCTTTGTGGTTGGACGATACCCACCTTGAAAATCAGCTGACCCGTAGTGCGTATTACGATAACGAGTCATGAAACCACGTGTAAGTGGATATGCAGTATCACATAAATAATAATTTCTTGCAATAATGCACATTGTATTAAGAAGAGCATTAATCAATAATAATTTCTTTAAAGATGATTTTACCTTCTGGAGGAAAAGGAAAATTGCTTATTGAATCTCACATAGTTTCTGTTAGTACTCTAGAATCATGTGCTACTCCTTCCCAACCACCTCATACAAATGTAAACACCATATTAAAATCACAAATTGCAAGCATATTTTAGTTGCACTTTCCTTGTCCTCTTCCTCGATAAAGAGTTTGTTGTGCAAGTGGTATAACAACGTTTACAAGAGTGCCGTCAAGTGCACCAATAGCACTCTTTAATGTAAAAATAAAAAATGGTTAAAATTTGAAAAAGGATATGAATACCGATTTTTGTATGTTATTTTTGAGATTCTAATACCTGAAATACTTCTCGAAGTTGCCGTTGTTGCCGACTTATATTTGCATTTGAATCAAAATTTGGAACAATCGTTTCCTTAGCAAAATTCATCATCCCATTCAAATTTTCATAAAAGTACGTATGCACCCTCTAGGTTGAATGCTGAAATCTTCTTTTCAGTGTTTGACTCGTGTGATGTTGACCCAAGCTCATAACAAACATTGCTATTTTTCCTTTAATAGAAAGATAACGACTATTTCGTACACAAACTCTATTTTGAAAATGAGTACATAAATTCACAAATAATCATTTTTCCATACGTAACATTTCTACTAAGTGTGTTGGATTTCCACGAATAATTTTATTCACGTATTCAAAATCACTTAGTATTAAATTAGTATCCGGCCTTCTTCCGGTACGTTTTTCTTAATTCGTTTTATGATGAATAATATTAGCACAATCTTCAATAATTTTTTTTGCTCCTCTGTTAACATCTGTAGAAATAAAAAAATATAATTGACAAAATAAAAGTAATAAAGTAAGCATGTGCATTGATTTGAGTAAAACAATGCTTAAAAAATAAAAAGTAATAAATACCAAAATTTAATAACAAGAAATGTTATCTCCAACAACTACTATAATATAAAAATTATTCCAAATAGAATACTTCACAGTTCAATAAAATAAAATCCAACATCGAAAAACTTTGACCATATAATTTCTTTTTAATTTAAAACAAACCTAACTTCTTTCCTATCATTACTATCCAACTTTTTAAAATTCTTCAGATTTATGACTTGACTGAACCACTACAACAAAAAGGGTCTTTCCTGACATGCCTATAACGATACTAGTTGGGTTGTGTCACCCTAGCATGTCTGTGTTGACACTTGTAATAGTACCCAATCTACTACAACAAGAAGAGCATTTACTGGCATTTAGAGGTGTCAGTATAGACAATTTAAGCTGACACTTTTACTTGGAAAACACCTGGGATGAGTAATGTGCTCTTAAACTACCATTGATGACACTTGTGAGTGTGTGAGAAATTGAAAAAAAAAAAAAACGATGTCGTTTTAATTTGGACCGAAACGACGTCGTTTTACATTCACTACAACAAAAAGGGCCTTTCTTGACATGCCTATTACGGCACTAGTTGGGTTATGTCACCCTAGCATGACTGTGTTGACACTTGTAACAGTACCCAATATAATGGCATTTACTGGCACTTAGCGGTGTCAGCATCATTTTCATTAATTCTACTATGACACCCTAATTTTTGCACTTTAGCCCCATGTGTAATACACCAATTTCATTAATTATAGTGTGGCACCCTATCTTTTATAATTTTGGCCCTAATTTTTTTATTAGTAAAATGCTGCTAGTATCTTAATAAACTATGAGTGCATATTTTATAATTTTCCTAAACCTAGTTAATAACATATTATAATTTATAAGTTAAAAAATTAATAAATTTCCTATTTATAATCATGACAACGTGTACAAAATTAATGATTAGCATCATCTAAAAATGGATGCAATGAAGAATAGAATTTAATATGAAATTAAGTCTAATCCTTACATTTGTATGAGTAAAAGGTGGTTGGTAATTATAATCGTTACATTTATCATTTATGAACCAATACTTTTACCAAATGGATTTAGTGTTTCATACATGTGTTAGTAAACTATTTTGATTGTTCAATCAACTAATTGAACTGGTTGTCAGGCCTCACCAGACTGCAACTCATACATAATTGATAGAACCATAAAATGAGCACTAGAAATATTTTGATTCAGAGAATTTTTTTAATCATAAACATATTTTTAATAATTTATATTTTGTGAACTATTTTATTGTATAATAAATTAGAAAAAGGTTGTATATTTGTAAGAAAAGAAAGCTAAAAAAAATCTTTGTCGAAACACACTAAATTTTTAGATTCTAAAATTTTAATTCAACTTGAGAGTAAAAGAAATAAGAAAACTTAAAATAATAGAAAAACCTAATTATATAAAGATGAGAAAAAGGCAAAAGAGAGAGATAGCAAAAAGACAAAGAAAACGTGACTTTGTTGCTATGAAATCGAAGAAAGGCGTGACATTTATAAGTACAAAACGAAGAGCGGCAAATTAAAAAATTCAAGAAGACTGGCGAGTTGGAATTTTCAGGAAACGGCATCGTTTGGGCACTAGTACATTTAACATAGTCAAACACTTGACCAAATTAGCTATCCTAATGTCTTCTTCTTCATCTCTTTTTGTCTTCCTCATCTACCCGCACATACTCCACTGTATTGAGCTCGCTCCACCAAGTCCATCTACAAGATTGCTTGAGTTTCCCAGTGTCATCCATAAATACTTTCAATCTGGGCAGTTCGAGCGCTCTCATACACTACAAGAAATTTGCCTTTTAGTGTCAAAAATCTGTGTGACAATTAAAATCTTGTCACAGTTAAACCAATTCAATGACGACATTAGTGGTCGTCACAACTGAGTAAAGCGCAAGCTTAATTAGTGACAACATTGGAAGTTGTCATTCCTATCTCATCACAAATAGTTAGCAAATATCTGCTTTGGTACCGCAGAAAAAGATTAAGTGATAACCTGATAAAAGTCGTCACAAACGCCAGTTCTGTAGTGACAAGATTACATGTTGTCATTGAAAGTCTACCTGATCTAAATATTGTGACAACTTTTTGTATCACTATTTGCTGCACAGTATTTTCATTAATTTCATTAATTCTATTATGACACCCTAATTTTGTAATTTAGCCCCCATTCCTTTTGTCTTAGCAAAACACAAAATATATGGCATCCTAATTTTTATAATTTAACCCCTATTCTTTGTGTATTAGCAAAATGCAAAAGATATAATTACAAATTATTTCTAGATATTTCTAATTTAACCTTACATTTATGTAATAAACATGTCTAAGCTGAAAAATATTTCATAAATTGTTTATTAATCCTTATAACAAACTCCCTAAAAATAACACCCCAGTTTTTATATTTTAGTCTGATTGTTTTAGAAAGAAGCAGATGATTGAACACACCTTAGTTGGGGAGAGTAGACCACAAGTGATAAACGTATGATAGATTAATATGAACTCTTCTATTACTTCAATATTGCATGTAGGACACAAGTTGTAAAAATCATTATTACCAAACTAATTGGGTTCCAAAAAATTTTCATGGATTGGAGCCTATTGAAATATTACATATCTAAATATCTTATGAGTTCCTTATATCAAACCAAAGAAAGTGGTCTATTAGTCAGACATAATATTCTGGCTGCTAGCTGTATATTAATTAAAGAGAATTCTCATGGTTTGGATTTCAATATAACTTGAGTGATACAAAATTGCAACAAAATATCAAAGAAACTAGGACAGCTATTTAATTGTTTAAAGTTGATGAACAGAAAGAAAACAACATATGTTTAAAGAAAAAGTTGAAAAAAAAAGATAGGATAGAGACTAAATGAAATTGTGTACTTGTAGCTATAGATTACAAAGAAAATGCATTTTTTGAGTGAAGAGAATAAGCATGCGAGGATGAAAAAGATTTTTTTGAATCATAAATGTAATTTTTAATAAGCTTTTTATTTTTTGAATATTATTTTTTCATAATAGATGAGAAAAAATTCCTATGTTAGTAAAAGAAATTATCCAAAAACACTAAATTTTCATATTTTAATGTTTTAATACAACTTGTGAGTAGAAAAAGCTCAAAATAATAAACAAACTTAATTACATATATATGAGGAAAAGAAAAAAGATAGATACTAGAGAAAGAAGGAAGGAAGAGCCATTTTGTTTCAACAAATTAGGATGGAAGTGTGGTTTTCTACACATGTGAAAAAAGAAGTGGGAAGCTAAAAAGTTGAACATGTTTGGGAGCGGGTAAATTATTTTAGCAATACTACATCGTTTTAGGCAACCTTCGAGCAAAACCCACGCAGCACTTAGAAAATTTTCAGACAACATTTCTTTCCTCCATGGCCCTATCCCTGTCGGAGTTTGCATCTTGTGCATCTCTCCTTGACCTTGCATCTCACCTCGCAAATACCTTGCGGAAACCATCCACAAATTCACTATAAGTCATCATTTTCATCCCTAATTTGAGCTACCCAACAAATTTAGGTAGCTTTATTGACCTTGCAAAACTAAAATCCCTAGATAGGATGTAGCGCTAGCTTGTTGGCAAGAAAACAAAAATTAGGGCAAGAGATGTGGGGGAAAGCCAGAGTTCAGAGATTGAATCTTGGGGGAAACAGGAGCTTAGGGATTGAAGGCTTTATTTGAGGTAACTAATTTCGATATTTTCTATTTTTCAGATAAATAAGATTGCAAAATCAAGTCAGTCTAATGTCTTATTTATATTGAAAGGGAAAACCATGTTCGTAAAGGGTAAAAAATGATTCCCTACTTTGCTTTCTCCCTTTTTCTTTTCCTTTCATATTCTTTTGGTCTTTCATCTTGTGAGTTTGTGGGGGAAAGCAATAGGGAAAGAGGAAAGTTCCTTAAATTGCTAGAAACAATTTTTTTCGGCTGATTAATATGCCACTTCTTGTACTTATTAGGCTAAGAAATGGTATTACTTTTTCAATTTTTCTATTGTCTATTTTTCGGGTTCTTTTATTTGTGCATCCACATTATGCTTAATTGTCATTTGAATGAAACTTGCCTTTTTTTCTTCTAGGAATATGTCGCACCCCATTTTTGAAAGGAAAGAAAACTCATCGTTTTGAGGTTTTTAGTTGAAAAGGTTTTTTAGTTAAAAATTAATTTTTGATTTTTTGAAAAATCAAAATAAAAGAAATGGGTCATGGGACTAAAAAAAATGCGACGATTTGGACCCAACAACAAAAGTCTAGAAAAGGATTTTTAGAAAAATTTGGAGTCGCCACTTGGTATGGAGTTTAGGTGTACCAAGTCACCCAAAAATTTTAATTAATGAAATAAACTAAGAAAACCCTTTTTAGACGACTCCTGATCTTTGAAAACTAGAGAAAAAGGTTTGGGAGTCACAGTTGAAAGAAGGGAAGGCAAAGATTGATGTTACTACCGTCTCAAAACTTCTAACCTAGCCAAACTAGTTCGTGATTTAGTTTAAAATTTCCTAATTCTAACTTTAAAATTTATCACATTTGGATGTTATCTATATGGATGCAAAACCTAAACCTAATGTTGGGTCGAGAGGGGCAAAATGTCTCCTTGAGGTTTGATTGGAATTGATCACATTAGTTGTGTCATCCAAATTTGATCCCTCGAGGAAGTCATGAAAAATGCAAATGATGAGACTTGAAAAAACGGGAAACTAGGGTTTTCAAAAGAAATGCAATTTTTATAAAATCTCAAGGGAAAAGAAATTGGATTTTTGAAAAGATGAATTTTTAAGAAAAATGGATTTTGACTTTGAATTGCTAAACGGGAAGAAGAAACTTGATTTTTAAAGAATGATTTTGATAGAATTTAAAATAATGCACATGTATGTCCTAAAGAGGGATAATGCAACATAATGGGTGTAGGGAATTAAGTTCGTGACTTCAATTTTCCTTTTCATAGAAGGGATTTAAAAAGCGTGCGAAGGCTTAGAGAGCCATACTCGTTCTTTTCCCTTATTAAAAAGGGTAATGCCCTAAAAAAGGAGCTAATCCATTTTCAACAAAAAAGAAAACTAAATGACATGTTTCACATACGGGATGGGAGAAAAAATAACATGCAAAAATGGAAAAGAAACCCTAAAAGTGAAAAGTGTGTGAAATTTGTATCTAATGCATGAACGGCCTTAAGGGTCTAGCATTGGACTAACCCTTGTCTAAAGGTTTTCACTAACATTGGATTAGTGAAAAATCGAAAGGAAAGACCACAACTAGCATTGGACTAGTGTGACAACGTTGAAGAGAATGAACCACAACTAGCGTTGGACTAGTATGGTGGCGTCAATACATTTACATAATAAAACATGTAGACATGATAATAAAGTAAGTAAACACATAAAAACACATAAACACATAGCACATAACACATATGCGTAATATCTGGATGCAAAACTCTAGGAAAGCGGTAAACACATAAGCATGCAAACACACAAATAAAGTATATAAAACCTAACTATTACATTGGGGAAAGCTATATACAATTCTAAAGAGGGAAATCAAAATAATAACCTATCTATTACAACTTGACATTCAAGTGCCTTCCAAATAATTATTGAAAATTAAATAAAGCGATTAAAGACTAAAAATGAATAAAACTAAAGAAAATAAATTTAAACATGCAAATTCATGTAATAAAAAAACACATAAGGCACATAAAGAGAAAATTCTAAAGGTTTTAGATATACCTCCCCGCGACTCAAATGGGAACTTCGGGTCACTTACTCAAAACGAATACACACATTAAAATACCACAATAAATAAATGCCAATAAAAAATGAATAACTCAAATCAAAATGTTAAAGGGAAACAATGCACATGAGAAGCTTATACTTAACAATTAAAGAAAGGAAACATTTATGATTGCAAAGTCAACATTCTATTAAGGGTGTAATTGAAAATATTTGAAAACCTTTTGGGGTCTGAACAAATTTTCCAAAAAGTTAGGGGTCAAAATTATATGAAAATAAAGTTTAGGGGTCAAAATGCAATTAAAATAGTGACCTATATGAAAGAAATTAAAAGTTTTAGAGCCAAAATGAAACTGATTGAGAACTCAGGGGTCCATGTATAAATTCTATTTGTTGGATCAAAGAGTGGGCTGAAATTTTTTTACAATTGGGCTAGTACTTCTTCGGCCCACACGAAATTAAACAAAGCCTAAGTGTAAAGCCCAGATAAAATAATCAGAAAGGCCAACAAAAGACCCAAACAAATTAACCAAAGTCTGATGTCAAAAACCCATCCGAAAATTAACAAAAACCCAACCAAACAATCAAAACAACTTAACAAAAGCCTGAAGTAAAAACCCAACAAAAAATTAACAAAAATCTGATACAGAAGCCCAAACGAAATAAACAAAGACGTAACCAAAAAGCCTTAACCAAACTAAACACAAGGCCCAAACCTCTTTTTTTCTTTCTTTTATTTTCTTCTTCCTTTCTTTTTTCTTCCTCTCTTCCTCAGCCAGACCAGCAGTAGCAGCTCGTCGGCGTCCATGGAGGCGCAGTCGGACCACCGCCAGACTACCACCCGCCGCCGGTCGTCGGCGAACTTCCGGTCACAAAAATTCCCGAAAATATACCTCCCCACTCGATTTTTCACGTAGAATTCATTTTCGAACTTAGTTTTTGCAAAACACGCACCAAAAGTGCCCAAATGTGTAATTTACAGCCGGCTAAAATTTTTTCCAAAAAACTCAAAATAGCTCCAAAATTCACAAAATTTATGTCTAAACGATCCTTGTGAATTCTATAATGCAACTAAGACTCAATTTAACAAGAATTAAATCCGGTTCTTTATCAAAACATTTTATCAAACATATAAAAGACATTATATAAACCCATTATTTCTACCTTTAAAACTAACATAAACAAGCCAAAAAAAAATTCAGCAAAACAACCCCAAAGTCCATTTATCAACACCCAAAGTCCAGCATTGGCATATGAATGTCAGAGGATTCTATCAAAAAGGGATTTTTGTCTTCTCAACAGCTAATGCACTAAATGATTCCAAACGGGCCATAAAGTTTCAATTTTCATAAACAGAATTGGAGCTGCAATCAATGTTATTAAATATGGTAAATTGTATTACAAATGATTAACTAGTGATACTCAGGGCTGTTAACCCAGAGAAAGATTTGGTCTTTTGCATTTGATCATGGAGGTTATATCGCTTCACTATGAATAACTTTCAATCATCTTTACAAGCATTTCGATGTAAAATGTATAGAATGTGCATGATTTTGTTATAGAATGGGGGTATCAGGTGTGTTTGAGGGAAACAAGATCAAGAGCAATTAAAAAGAAGTAATCCAGTTGGGCTGCTGAAGCTTCAGACCTTTTCCAATTATTACATGATAGCAGCATTTTCAAAGGCATCAAGCTAATACTAGCCCAATATAATGCTTTATACTTGATTAGGACCAGTTTTCTGTTATATTAAAAAAGAAAGAGTGTTTCTGCTCAACTCAAACCTAAATTAGAAGTATGCTAAGGATAAGAAGAAGTGAAAAGATATACATATAAAAATTGTAGAAAAATAGAAAAGTTGTAATTGCAATTGGCCTATCAGCCTATAGTAGCTCCACTATCTTAACCAATCACCTTCACTATGTGTTTCTCTTCTTCCTCTGCTTCTTAAGTGTTTTTTTCCTTTGTAATACCATTTCCAATTGGCCTGGTGTTATGTTCAGGAAAATAAGATTCACCAAGATATTGGGAGGAATCAAATTTGTTAAACTAGATGCTTTGGTTTAAGTTATATTTCCTGAAAAATCTGAAAATTTGTTAATTTACTATGGTGATTATATTGTTTTTAACTATACTATGTTTATTTTTCTATTTTTCTGATTTAGACTGGCTGTACAAATGTGTATGACATTCTGCATGAAAACCGCTAAGAATGTTGAGTTGTTGGATGATGTCTATAATTGTTTCTTTAAGAATGTTGCTGGCAGTTAAGTACTTCTCCCTAGATGCTGCAAGTACGTTAACAGTAACCATGCTCTTGAGGATTGTTATTTTTGTCACACAATTTCTTAGCTTCTTTGGACACATTAATAAAGCGTGAATTTGGTTTCGTCAGGAGTCGAATGAGATGTTTGTACTCCAGGTTGATTTGTCCAATGCAGCAGCCTTGAACTTGAGCTATCTTTGATGTCTTTCCAGGTTGGTTGGTCTAATATTTTATTATTGAGTTGAACTTTCTTTGATATCTTAAAGACCTTTGGTTTCAATTGTATAGCGTACTTAGTATCAACAAAAATGTGAAAAGATAAGTCCAGGCCTGAGTCAAAAACAAACCCAACTTGGAGCATGATAAAGATTCACGCAAGTGAGAATGGTTTGTGACTAGATGTTGGCGACTTGTAGGGATTTACTTTGCTGTCTAAACATGGTCACCTTTTAAATCACATTTAAACCTTATCCGACTTTTGGCATGTCGAACCACAAAATTTTGTGATGTGCTTTTAGGCTGCCTGATTGAGAAGGTAATAATGTAGTCCAACTAAATTGTAATTTCCTCCCCACATAGATTTAGAATTCATTTTTAGTCTATAGGCAATGCTTTGTGATAGTTTGTGCTAAATTTGTTTTGATTATATGATTTGCATTTGTTATGTATTATCTTCATTTAAATGCTATGTAATTTCTATGGTTTCATGCGTTCATTTAGCATTGTTTTCATGCTTTGAAACATAACTGGGCTTGGCCTGATTTGCATATGTAGAAATAAACTTGATTTTGTGTTGAAGTACCTTGCCGGTTCCATTTGTTTTCGACACTTCGGTTTAAGGTTAGTACTTGAACTTTGTCTATACTTTTTCTCTTATGTAACGGACTACAAGTACGAATTTCTAATTTATATGACGAAGTATGATTGTCTTCCACATTTTTGCTTCTGAGATGGTTTCCTATGTATGCATCTGTTTTCTCCTTTTCTTTTCTTCTTTTTTTTTTTTTGTTGTTGCTTGGATATGCATGGACATAAAGTGTATGATTGCTTTTGGTTAAGGGTATTAAGTATGCATCTTGTTACTGTTTGCTTAGCTAGGCTTGAAGATGCTTGGTATGACCTATTTTTGCTTGATAGCCTGAAGCATGCATCTTTTAACTGTTTCTTTTTGATTGGACACACTATGATATGCTTGGTACAATTTGCGTTATGCTTTGCAGCATGTAGTGAAAAGAAATTACTAAGCTGCCTACTTATTTGGTTGATGATGTTGGCTTTAAAATTTTCCACCTTGATATTCTTTAACTTATGTATGAAATGGTTGTGTACTAATGCAACACTTTCTCTACTTATATTCTAGATTTCCAACTCTAGGACATGGACAAAAACTGGATAACACTTGATAATAGATAGGATGAGTCTTATAAACTTGGGTGGCTGCTTTCCTTAAATTCACATATTCTCAAGTGAGTCTTTTGTTATCTGTGCAGGTATATTTGAGACATAGGCTGTTTGGAAGAAATGTGTTATCCTAGCTGGAGTTGGCTTTTGGATATGTTGATGAGATGGCTGAAATTTGACATTGGTTCATTAGGCTATGCCTTTGTTTAGAAATGTAGTACTTTGTCTTCTGGATGGCCACTTGATATTAGTACTTGAACTTTGTTTTTTCTATTTCCTTCGTCTTATGGGCTTGTGGTGTTGGTAGTTTTTCATCCCTTTCGCTAGCTGAGTCCATTAATCCTTGGCTGGAGTCTAGGCTTAGTACTTTGTCTTTCTTTTTCTCTTTTATCAATGGATGGTAAAATTTTGTATGAGTACTATTATGACTTGAGCAATGAATTGGCTAGTATTACTAAGTGCATTATGTTCTATTGGGGGTCACTTCCTTCAAATGTTTAGTTCGATGGGACCGTGGAAATGTAGCAAGGATCTCCATTGCTTCGTTATTTTATTTACAAAAAAAAAAGAAGAAAAAAAATGGCGGTTGAAAGTGTCAGCAAAGGAACACTGCAAACCAATGTATAATGACAATGTAAGTGTCATCAAAAGCAATTTTTTATGACACCTATAAGCGTCCTTAGACAGCCTATATTACGACATTGAAAGTGTTAGCAAAGCCAAACTTCAAACAAGTCTCTAACGATGCATGGAAGTGTCGTCCAAAGAAGTTTTTTATGACATTTATAAGCGTCATTACACAGTCTATATTACGACAAACCAAATGTCTTCCTAGATTTCGAAAGTATTATAGCTATAGTGACACCTGCGATTGTCAATACAAGGTATTTGTGTTGGCTGTGAAGGTGCCATAATAGATATGCTTGCCTAACACATTTGCATGCTATTAGGCTATCCCGACATTGGAAGGCACGACACACGTCCGAGGTGTCGGGAAAGGAAAAATGTCAGATTAAACTATATATACTGACACTTGTAAGTGCCAAGAAAGGCCCTTTTTGTTGTAGTGAACCCATTGCTCTCCGTATGCCTTGTTTTCACAGAAGATACCAGTAGTTGTGACATAGAGGGACTATTCTGACCCAATGTTTGCATCTGATCTAAAAATTTATTACATTCTTCAATGTTTGGTCCTCTGACTGCTCCAATTTCTTAAGAATTGCCATTAATTGGTTATCAAGATCATCCACTTTCTCAGAACTATTTTTCTTTTGGCGCTTATTCCTATTATTCTTCTCAGAATTTACAGCAGTTGAAGAAGGAGGTGCATCCACATGCTCTTTTTCAAGATTCACATAAGTTTGCATACAGTTTTCATTATCATCCTTAGGTAATTCATGCTTGGAAGGCCCCCATGCATATTTTCTAGTTGCTCCTATGCCATCAAATAGTGCTTTCATTTCATTTGTATATTCTAATGACTTGAATTGAAATTGTTTTGCAGCTGGGTTATCCTGTAATATAAAACACAACAATGAATTGTAAGTATTTTTACTTACATGATTAATTAAAACTACATAGTTTGAGAGATATACGTTGATATATTCTTCCTATTTCTCCAATCTCCAATTTACAGTATTTGTTATGGGATCATAGTTGTTAAATGTGGCATTGTATCCCACATCACATATTTTACAAAGAAATCTCTCCTCTTGGTGGTTAAAAATAAAGTGGGTTTAAGTGAATTTAAGGTGTGCCAAGGGAACCGACCCACGTGCCTTAGGCACCAGTCAAGAGAGTTTTAGTGGGACCCATAACCCAATGTTAAGAGAGGTTTTGGTTAAGCATCAAATCAAAAGAGCAAGTTTATGGGCCTTTGGGCTGTTATACCTTTTTTGCTATTTAGTCTCCTTTGTGTTTCTAGTTTTAAGTGCTTTTGAACTCAGGGATTATTTCCTAGGGTTTTGTATCCTCTCTTTTGTACTCTCTTTTGTTATAGTATATCTACTACCCTTTCGCTCGTGAACATAGGTCGTTTGACCAAACCACATAAATTTACTATCTTTCTGTTTTATTTATTTGTTATGTTATTGCCTTTGTTAAGTTGCCAAGAACCCTTTTGTTCTCGTCTGTCAATTTCTTGGGGTCAGACCTAACAAACTGGTATCCGGCAATGATGACAATAACATACTATTAATTTCAGAATTGGCTTAGCGCTACAGAGAGTGGAGAAAAAATTTCCATTGGAGCTCAGTTAGGCTTTTATTGAAAAATATCTATTTGGCCCATTGGAGCTCGTTAAGGGTTTCATGGAGAAAGTGGAGCAAGATTATTGCGTTCGTAATTTTAGCCCGTTGGGATCTGTTGAGCCTTTTGTGAGTTTTGACTTGTTGGGACCCATTGAATCTTTGACATCTTAGTTTATTGGTGACTCATGAGGTCTGTTGGGAATTTGGTAGTTCGTTGAGATCTGTTGGGACTTTTGTGGAGAAGGTGGAGCATATTTGCTATTTGTTGATGTTGGAGACAAGCTAAGATGGAGATTAGTTAAGTATGGTTTTGTATCCCACATCAGATATTTTACAAAGAAATCTCTCCTTTTGGTGGTTATAAATAAAGTGGATTTAAGTGAATGTAAGGTGTGCCAAGGGTATTGACCCACGTGCCTTAGATACCAGTCAAGAGAGTTTTAGTGCAGCCCATGACCCAATATTAAGAGAGGTTTTGGTTAGACATCAAACCAAAAAAGCAAGTTAATAGGCCTTTGGGCCGTTAAATCTTTTGTGCTATTTAGTCTCTTTTGTGTTTTTAGTTTTAAGTGCTTTTAAACTTAGGAATTATTTCCTAGGGTTTTGTATCCTCTTTTTTGTTTCTCTTTTGTTATAATAAATCTACTACCCCTTCGCCCGTAGACGTAGGTCATTTGACCGAACCACGTAAATTTAATATCTTTCTGTTTGATTTATTTGTTATATTATTGCCTTTGTTAGGTTGCCGAGTCTTATTGTTCTCTTCTGTCAATTTCCTAGAACCAGACCTAACAATAGTGATTATTTTCTGTATTTCCAATTAGCTTAACCAAACAAAATATATATTTTTTTAGGTAATCCCATTTATTCTTCAATTGTTTTTGAGTGAAATTTCTATTTGTCTCCTTATTCAGAATTTCTATAATCCTTTCTCATGCTTTTTTTTTTTCAAACTACTTCCACTAAAATTATTTGCAGCAACTTCTTCCAAGCACAAATCTAGAAACCTTTTAAATAAAGATGAATTCCAGTTAAGTCTAGCACTTTCTTCAGACTTCATCCCTACGCGAATAATATACAATCTTGAACAAGTACTAGTAGTAAAAATAAAAAATGATAAAAAGATATATATGTATGCCTAGACAAACAAAGAAATAGGAGAAATCACAATGTTCTTATTAAGCTGTTTGTCCCTTTAAGAGCTGCAACCCAGGGTAGAATAGATGATGGAAGAAAAGAATCAAATCCAAATTCCAAGAGTGAAACTAGGTTCTCAGGGGCTAGAGGTAAAAAATGATTCAATTTTCAGAGCCAATTTTGGTTTGATAATGAGAATTTATATTCATTAGTAACTCATGTCAGAAGATACTCAAAGGTTAGCTAACATTCAGTGTGATCAGTACATATCTATTTTTAACACTATCAAGAACTTGTGTAGTGTTTCTTGCAGTATGCTTAGATGTTCTTTTGGATATAGTCAAGAGCTTCCCTGGTAAACAAATAGATGGATGTGTTGTTTATTCTACATTCATCCGTTTCCTGTTGAGGGATTTTGAAGTGCCAGTCATTTGGGTGTTTTACTAGTCTCAAGGGATCATTGGTTCGCCCATCAAACTTTGGCACGCTTACAAAAATTTTGGCTCTTAGACCAGCTTTAAGGCAAAATTGGATAGTCATACGTGGAGAAGAAGCTAGGATTGTTCATGAAATTCTTCATACCTGTAAATGTTTCCAACTTTTGTTTCTATATGCCGAGTAGAGAAAGGAAATATATCACTATATAATGTCTTTTTCATGCGTTGGCTAGAGATTGATTCTTTATCCATGATAACAAAGAAGCAAGTTTTCTTTGCTATTTCCAGTCCAATGGTAAAGCCATTCAAGAACCAAAAGATAATCTTGTAGCACTATTTTAACTTCTAAGAGACCAAGATAACATGTTTCTAGTCCCTTAACAAGATTTAATAATACTATTAACTAAGAGGAATCTCAAGTGGCGAATATTATCCGTTCTTAGAACTTTGTTACCAGGGAAAAGTGAAATGGGTTCTATGAGCAACAAGAGTAAATATTACTTGGTACATGTTGATTTCAGCACTTAAGATAGACTCTACACATAATTGTAAGAAAAAACTGGATGGAACCAAAAGAACATAACTTTGTTAAAGATGTAAAATCACATCAGCTGCAAATCAATATCAGTTAGGAAAAAGGAGTGAGGAATTTTTTTTTTTTTGTATATGCACAAAAAACTTGTATGTGACTTTCATCGTACTAGTGTTGGATCCTTAATCCAACATTGGACTTATATGTAAATAATTATGTGTTGCAGGCTGTCAAATAAAGTTAGCCCAATTAAAGTGATCTATTATGGTTTGGGCTTTAATGTATCTAATAGGGTGTGGGCCTTTAATGTGTAGAGATTTAAGGGAATTTCCTATTTCAATGATGGGTTGAAATAGGGTTTCCAACAGGTAACAGGAAAGTTTTCTATAAATAGGGTCATGGTCCCTAGGTCACACGTACCCCTAGCCGTCATATTTTCTAGACATCCCATCCTCTAGAAATAATACCTAGAGAGAGACTAAAGGCTCCCTCAAGAGGAAGAGCGAGTACGTGTAGATCTGGAAGGCCACCCCAGGATCTAAGGATTCGTCAAGTACTCAACTAAGATGAATTCAGATACGCTTCTGCAATAGCACTTGTTGCAACTGTATTCAAATATCTGATATTGGGATCCTGGATTAAGTTTCTACAAGTGGTATCAGAGCGCCCAATAGCAGGTTTTGAATTGCTAAAGTTTTAAACCTGAGTTTTAGTTGGGAAATTCATGATTATTTTATGAACCCAGCTTTGATTGATCGGATGAAATAAGGCATGAATCATATGTTTTAATTTCGGACGTGCGGTTTCTTATTTGATTCATATGTACGGCTTTTCTTATGATTTTGTTGATTCATATGGCAATTGCTTTGTCTTTAGTTGCCATGCATGTTCGTTTCTTGTGATGGGACTCGCATGGCTTTGAGCTTTTGCTTGCGGTTCTGACTTCATGGCTTTGAACACTCCAATTTCGCATGTCTTCGTTTGCGTTTTACATGCATTGGCAGCATTGCTATATTTAATGATTGAAGAAGTCTCTTGTTATCAAAATCATGGCAAGTCACGGGTTTGTTGCATGGGACCCGCATGGTTTCTCAAGTCATTGAATGTTACGTTCATGACCGATATTATATAAATTTCGTGGACATCCGTTTGCATGGTTTCATAGTCTCATGCACGACGACATCTTACTTATTGGATTTTTTGTCTTGGTTTTCCTCTTTGCTTCCTATTACGGTTTGTTTCATGAAGTTAAATCTTATGAAACTTAGTATGTTTATGTTAAAAAATTAGGGTTTCCTAATTTGATTGAACCTTAATAAAGATATATATAAAGTTAGGGTTTCCTAATTTAAGTTCTTTGAGTCTTATAAAGTCCAAAAGGTTGGCCCACCAAACATATGGTTTAATAAAACATTTATGGACTTTAATAAGTATTTGGGTTTAAATAATCAACTATTGGGCTAAAGTTATGGATATGGATCTTTGATCCAATAAGTTTTTGTTGGGTGACGATTATTGGTTTGACCAGTGTTGACAGGTTTGGTTGGTTGACCATTGTATTGTTTGACCAGAGTTGACCAAAGTCGACTTTGTTCAAAAATTCAGTATAATTTTAAATTCGAATATTGGTAAAGTTGTATATATATTTTGGGATGAATTAATTGAAACAACATGTCACCAAAGTGACCTCTCTTGTGAAAATTAATTTGTCTTAAAATATAATTAGTTGTGTATTTATAATTTTGTGAATATTAACCGCCCCAAATGGAGATTAATATTTGACGGAATTATACGTGCACTGGTAGTAATAAACACGTGATGATTATTTGGATTTTACATGTAAATTATAAATTGGCCCAAAGGAAAATTTATTTTTTGACATGTTCTTATTGTCAGTGTTTGTTACTACACAAGATATCACTAAGAAGTTAATATTTTTTGTCCAAAGACAAAATATTAATGGAATATCGATATCTTGAGATGGGGTTACCTTATTTGAATTTATATTTATTTTTCGGTTATGTGAGCTTGTTTTAATTATATGTGTTGTTTTCTATTTAGTTGTGAATGATCCTGCAAATATCATAACCAGCATTAGCAATATTCCTTTATGAAATGGCACTAACTTCAAGTCCTGGAAGGAGAATCTCCTGATAGTTCTTGGAGTCATGGATCTAGACCTTGCGTTAAGGGTTGATACTCCCCCACCACTTACAGATGTCAGTACCTCTGATGAAAAGAGAAATTTGGAAATGTGGGAGAGATCAAATCACATGTGTCTAATGATCATGAAAAAGGCCATTCTAGAAGCATTTAGAGGGACTATGTCTGATAAGACACATTCAGCTAAAGCGTTCCTTCAGGACATTGAAAAGAGGTTTGTCAAGAATGAAAAGGCTGAAATAAGTACATTCTTGACACGCCTAATTTCAATGAGATACAGTGGTAAAGGCAACATTAGGGAGTACATCATGGAGATGTCTCATCTTGCTTCTAAATTAGGTGCACTAAACTTACAATTTCTGAGGAATTATTAGTGCATCTAATTTTGATATCTCTTCCTACACAGTTTAGTCAGTGTAAGGTGAGTTATAACTGTCAAAAGGAGACTTGGTCTCTAAATGAGCTCATCTCACACTGTGTAGAGGAAGAGGAAATGTTGAAACAAGATCAGACAGAGAGTGCTCACCTAATCTCTATCACTAATAATAAAGGGAAGAGACGTAAAAGGAAAATGGATAAAGTAGCTGCAGGTACAGCACCTCCAAAGAAACAACAAAAGAAACCAGTTGAACCGGGAAAGAATGGTTGTTTCTTCTGTGGAGCTGAAGGGCATAGAAAGAAGCATTGCACCAATTATCACGCTTGGCGTGCTAAGAAAGGTATGCTTCTTAATTTGGTTTGTTCTGAGGTTAATTTAACTTCGGTACCTAGACACACTTGTTGGATGGATTCTGGTGCAACAACTCACATCAGTGTGTCTATGCAGGGTTGCCTGAGTTGCCGAAAGCCTAATGATAGTGAAAGATATATCTATGTGGGCGACGGCAAAATAGTTCAAGTTGAAGCAATTGGAGTTTTTAGATTATTACTAAAGACCGGATTTTATTTGGATCTCAATGAAACTTTTATTGTACCGTCTTTTAGACGAAATTTAATTTATGTTTCTCTTTTGGACAAATCTGGTTATACTTATTCATTTGGAGATGGAAAATTTAGATTGTTTCATGATTCAAAATTGGTTAGGTTCCGGTACTTTATCATATTATGATAATCTATATTTAGTTGACACAATTGTTTCATATAATGAATCTCTACATTTAAGTACCAGAAGTGTAAAGAGAAAATTAACCAACGAGAATTTAGCTACATTATGGCACAAGAGATTGGGTCATATCTCCCAAAAGAGAATAGAAAGACTTATGTCAAATGAAATTCTCGACCCCTTAAATTTTACAGATTTTGGTGATTGTATTAACTGTATAAAGGGAAAACAAACCATTAAAAGGAGATTTGAAGCCAATAGGGTCTCAGACGTCTTAGAACTTATACATACAGACATTTGTGGACCATTTCGTACGTCTGCTTGGAATGGTCAACAATATTTTATAACGTTCATAGACGATTTCTCGAGATATGGCTACATATATCTCATTCATGAGAAATCCGATCCACCGGACATGTTCAAAATTTTAAAGTGAAGTTGAGAATCAACTCAACAAATCCAGATTTTAAAGGCTGAAGTTGAATCAACTCAACAAAGATTAAAAGCATCGGTCGATCGTGGTGGTGAATACTACGGTAGATATGATGGTTGGGTTTCAGGGCCTTTGCTAAGTACACGGAGGAATGAGGTATCGTCCACGATTTTACACTATGTCGGGTTCACCCACTATGAATGGTGTTGCTGAAAGACGAAATAGAACGCTTAAGGATATGGTGAGGAGTATGATAAGTCATTCTACCTTACCAGAATCACTCTGGGGCGAAGCACTTAAGACTGCAGCATATATCCTTAACTGAGATCCAACTCGGCAACTACAAAACCCACATGAGTTTTGGACTGGTAAGAAACCTAGTTTGAAGCATTTACGTGTTTGGGGTTGTCCAGGAGGCAAGACCTTATAAGCCAAATGAAAGAGCGGATTCAAGAGCGGTTAGTTGTTACTTTTGTTTGGATATCGAAGATCCAGGGGTTACAAATTTTATGATCCCAGTTAAATCAATTTTCGAGGCGAGGAATTGCTCGATTCTTTGAGGATGTCGAGTTTGGGGAGAAGATATAGTTAGAATATTGTCTTTGAAGAGGAATATGTTAATATTCCGTGTTATTGGCATTGTTAGGGATCCTATTCCTAGCATTGTTAATGACGCACAAAGACATCAAGACAATGTCGGACAATCTCTACTCGGAGGAACAAACTCACCACCTCAATTAGTGCCATTAAGGAGATCCACAAGAGAAAGGAGAAGTCGCGGTGAATGATTACATAGTTTTCTCCAAGAACATGAGGATGACATTGGATTGATGGAAGATGATCCAATCAACTTCCATCAAACCATGGAAAGTTCAAATTCTCAAAAGTGGATTGATGCCATGAGCAGAGAGATGAAATCTATGAAGAAGACAATGGCGTGCAGGATCTTGTCTGATTGCCGAAGGAACGAAACCCATTGGTTGTAAATGGATATATAAAACCAAGAGGGATTCGAAAGGCAATGTGGAAAGGTACAAAGCTCGTCTTGTAGCTAAATTTTTCACACAAAAGGAAGGCATCGACTATAAAGAGACCTTCTCTCCGGTTTCTTCGAAGGACTCTTTTAGAACTATAATGGCACTAGTGAGCATTTTAGGTCTTGAGTTACACCCATGGATGTAAGGCAGACGTTTCTCAATGGTAACATTGATGAGACAATTATATGGTGCAACCAGAAAACTTTGTATCAGGTGATCCAAAGAATATGGTTTGCAAACTTAAAAAATCCATCTATGGGCTCAAGCAAGTATTTCGACAGTGGTATTTTACATTTCATCAAGTGATCATCTCGTTTGGCTTTGAGATGAATTTGGTTGATGAATGCATATATCATAAGTTCTGTGGGAGCAAGTATATTTTCCTGGTATTGTATGTTGATAATATTTTGATTGCCAGCAACGATATAGAATTGTTGCATGAAACCAAGAGATTTCTAGCTAAGAAATTTGAAATGAAAGATCTTGGTGATGCATCTTTTGTGTTAGGCATCCAAATACATGATCAGCTGAGGTATTCTTGGATTATCACAAAAGACCTATATCGAAAAGGTTCTCAAACGATATGGCATGCAAAATTGCAAACCAGGTGATACCCCTGTGGCTAAATGAGACAAATTTAGTCTCGATCAATGTCCCAAAAATGATCTTGAAGAAATGGAGATGCAGAAAATTCCTTACGCGTCAGCAGTAGGGAGTCTAATGTATCTTTAGGTATGTACGCGTTCGGATATTGCGTACATTACCGGGATGCTTGGTAGGTATTTAAGCAATCCAGGGTTGGATCATTAGAAAGCAACCAAACGGGTCTTGCTGTACCTACAAGGAATAAAAGACTACATGCTCACGTATCGGAGATCAGATAAGTTCGAGATCATTGGGTATACTGATTCCGATTATACTAGATATCAAATATCTGGTTGTTAAAGAAAGAGTTTAGAGTGGACAGTTGTCTATAGAGCATATTGGAACAAACTCCATGATTGCGGATCCGCTTACTAAAGGATTACCACCCAAGATGTTTCACGAGCACACTGCTCATATGGGTGTAATGGCATTAGACGATATTCAGTTTTAGTGGGAGTTTGTTATTTTAGATGCTCTTAAGACATTGATATTTTTCAGTTATTTGTATTTAAGGATATTTCTGTGTAAATAAAGTTTCAGTTTATTTCCACTCTGATTTTGGTATGGTTTGATCTCACAAAAGTTTAAGGTGGACCAGTTGGAAATAGACATGTTAATATCACATTACATGAAATTTCTATGCTACACATCCACATCATAATTCATGTCATTCAATTATATTAGCATGGACCATTGATGGAAGAGTTACGAAAAGAATTGTAACAAAGGGCAGCTTTGATCCTATGTTGGTGTAATTGATGGGCCAGATTGGTTAGAGATACATTTGGTTATGACAGCAAAGTTTGAGCTCATATGGTTATTTTGCAAAACATAATTATGAAGTTACACATAAAGTCCAAGTGGGAGATTGTTGGATCCTTAATCCAACATTAGACTTATATGTAAATAATTATGTGTTGCAGGCTGTCAAATAAAGTTAGCCCAATTAAAGTGATCTATTATGGTTTGAGCTTTAATGTATCTAATAGGGTGTGGGCCTTTAATGTGTAGAGACTTAAGGGGATTTCCTATTTCAATGATGGGCTGAAATAGGGGTTTCCAAGGTAACGGAAAGTTATCTATAAATGGGTCATTGGTCCCATTACCCTAGCCATCATATTTTCTAGACATCCCATCCTATCAGAAATAATACCTAGAGAGAGACTAAAGGCTCCCTCAAGAGGGAAGAGCGAGTACGTGTAGATCTGGAAGGCCACCCCAGGATCTAAGGATTCGTCAAGTACTCAACCAAGATGAATTCAGGTACGCTTCCGCAATAGCACTTGTTGCAACTATATTCAAATATCTGATATTGGGATCCTGGATTAAGTTCCTACAACTAGATCCTGTTGTAGTCTATCATATGTTAAAAGTTTTCATTGCAAGCTGCTAGAGCCTCAGTTTGATAATCAAGGAAAAGTGCTCTAGAGCTTCGGTGTAAAAGTGGTGACACGCGTCAATGGAACCAAGTTTCACAAGGAAGGCGAAGAGTTTAAGCTAATCAAGACAAGTACATTGTCATGTTGAATCAATGTCGGTGTAGAGTGCAGAATCTAGTTATTAATTTCATGCGGTGTTGCTTCTTTGATCTAGGTATCAAAGCTGGGATTTGGATATGGAGAGCTTTCTAGCTATTATAATGCTCCTCTTTCTCATGAAAAGGGATGTTTTGTAGTGGGGAAGCATTTGGAGGTATAACTTTCTTTGGCATCGGATGCCTATGGGCGAAACAACAACCACGATCTTGGCTGGAAAGGTAAGTTGTTGGGTTCCAAACATCTCTAGGTCATCTAAAGAGAAGGGACAAGCCCTGAGACATAATCAAACTGTTGATGTTGATAGCAAGTTTTGTGTACCTTACTAGGTTTTCTACATTGCTACTGCCCTACAGAGATATCCCAATTAAAAACTGTGACTCAAATTTCACCAGAAGCAAACTTGCAAAATTGAACATGACACAATAACTAGTGAAGTCAAGGATAGATATTTGCTGAATATGGGCATAAATGACAAGTGCACAATAGAAATAAAGTACAAACATAAACCTGAATACATACCGTAAAAGATTGAATGTTTCAATGGTATAAGAAAAAAAAATTAAGGAGATGTTGATAATTGAAAAGGATGAGGAGAGAAGAGGAGAGAGAGAAAAGAAGGCAAAAGAATAAGAAAGATGAAAAAGAAAGGTGATCGTGTTTGATTTGGTAAGGGTTATTTATGTCCTAAAAAATATACTTAAACCTAACATCTGAACGTACTTTTTATTCAGTGATGATAACTGATAAGATTATCACTTATTTTTTGGACTCCATTTTACCTAAGTGATTTAGACCTATTTAACCAATCAAGATGCAGTATTTTTTGTTATCAAACAGTTTTAACACAATTAAGGTCTGAAGTCATTAAGATTAAGTCCTGAATGGAGTTATTAAACAGGGCCTTAGTTATCTAATTATGTTAGACAAAATTAACTATATCTTGATAAAGATGAAAAGGTTAAAAAAAAGAAAAATATAGAAAATAATGACATGGACGCTTCTCCTCTCCCAGAAGCACCTTTCCAATAGGATCTCAAGAACTCTCTTAGTGCGTTTGTGTGTGCATGCAGGAGAGAGAGAGAGAGAGAGACTAACACGAAACAATCACAAGAAAAGCAAAAAGTATCAGCTCCTTTGAAGCTCATTCCATGGCTTCTCAGTGAACTTCGGTGACAAATGACTTGGACAAAGATGTTCTAAGTGAGTTTTGATGCAGCGATGGACCAGGTTTTTTACTTTGGGGCAGCGAGGCGGGAAGGGGCGACAAATGACGATCAAGAAATAATTAAAAAATATTAACAAATAAAGCACACAAACTTAAAATGAAAGTTCAATAGATGACAATTCATAAATAAATATTTTTAATAATAAGAGACACCATATAAAGTAAAACATGAAATTAGATTCTCCACTATTTTATTTCATATCAATATGAGACATACGAAACTAGATGAATCAATCGAAAAAATTTCCTTATAATAAGATGCCTTTTCTCTATTGGTAGATTGTTTTCATTTGAAAAAAGAATCAATTGCTTTCGGAGGCATTCTTATTTTATTTTCTTATAGCCTGAAATATTTCAAAATTTGATTTCTTAAGTTTGACTATAAAAGATAAAATTAACTCATGGGCCAAAATCATACAAAAATTAATTAAATTTTATAAATCACATTAAGGCTATGCAAATTAAGACTAGAATTGCAATGTAAAAAGTAGAATGCGAATACTTGATAAATTAATAATCATCAAAATTCTAAATGATAAACTGAGAATAAGTATAAGTTCAAAGAATTAATGATTGTGAATTAAAATATAGTTGGATGAATTGTAAAGGAGAAAAAACTAAACTTGCCTTTAGAAAGAGTAGATGCTTGAGATGAGTTGAAAGAAATTGAAAAAGATCAATGCGTGGTTGATCAAGAAACCTGTTAGCTTTAGAAGTTGGTTTCTGATTTGTATGTATTACATTGATTGTTCTTTCTTTTTTTTTTTTTTAATTTCAAGTGGATAATATATCAATAGCATTTTTACCACAGTTGAATTTCCTTTAATATTTGTAGTTCGTTTCCTATTTGTAAAATGTTTTTCTAAACTTAGTTCATATAAAGAACATAAACTTTTGTTTGTTTAGGAAACTTATAAAAGTGAAATTAGTATTCTTGAATATAATATCTAAAACTTATAGTTATCATCTATTATAAGTAGGGGTGGGTAAAAAAACCCGCTCGACCCAATCCTACCCGATCTGAAATTTAGGATACCCGATTCGATTTCTCTCATCGGATCATATTAGGGTCGAGTACCCACAAATATCGGGTACGGATACGGGTCAAAATAAAATTCGGCTTGAAGGTATATGTGTATAAATATTAAAAAAATTAGGGGTCAATATATAATTTAATATGTTTTAAGTTTTAGGGATAATTTCAAAAACCTCCCTTGAGCTTTGTAGTAATATCACTTGGTTCCCTTAAACTTTGAAAAATCTCACATGCCTCCCTTATTTTTAACTTTTTGTAACTTTATCATCTTATTTTAGAAAATATCATTTAAAAATTCAGTTTGGGTGAGATAAAATATTTCTATACCCAAAGTACCCTTTTCTTGTGAACCTTTAGTTTTCATAACAAACCAAGTTAAATCCTTAAAATTACAATCTGAGATTTGAAAGGTCTTTTATAATTTTGAATAATTCAAGAAATGGAAAAAAAAAAGTTATAATTAGAACATTTTACACTTTGAAAATACCTCAAATAAATTCCTAAATGCATTGTTAATAATTTATCTCTCTCTTTCTCGTCATCAATTTAAACAGAATGTTAGGGACATTAAAAAATTTTAAACAATTTACAAATTTCTAAATTCATCCAAAAATATACTATAATAAAGAAAATTACTTTTATGTTTTTGAAAATACCTCAATTGAGTTTATAAACATAATTTAGACATTGTTTTCTAATATTCAATTCATCAGTCTATACAAAAAATGCAGAAAGTTTAAACTTCTTAATTTTTAAACTCCTTAAATTAATGAAAACACTTTACAGGGAATGAAATATTTTTCCAACTTGAAGCATCTTAAACATACTTTTAAGTAATAATATTTTATAACTTAAAAACACTTACTAATATAATTTATTCTATTATAATTATATTTTCACTCTGTTTGTCTTTATTTTCAAGTTTTTAAAATAGATCTTCACTCTTAGAAAAACAATCGGATAACATAAGGGTAATTTTGGCATGAAAACATTTGCTCTCTCCAAATATGAGTTTTTTAATAATATTTTTTGAAATGGGTTAGTAATGTAATGTTACAAAAAGTTGAAAATAAGGGAGGTAGATGAGATTTTTTAAAGTTGAGGGGTACCAAGTGATATTACTATAAACCTCAGGGGAGGTTTCTGAAATTATCCCTAAGTTTTAACCCTAATTGAAAATCCAAACAGTAATAGTACATTCGATTCTTATCTTCACTCCACCTCCAACTCCAAATCTCCATATTTTTCTCTCCAAAATATGACCGACGACCACCATTGAAATTCTAACAAAAGTTCAACCTAATGTCCTCCTCTTTTCTTCAACTTTCTTATCAAGTGTAACATGAAAAGACTGCTTTAAGGTAATTTATCCTCTCCTATCTCTCATTTATTTTCAAACTTTTGATTCAACCTAATGCTCCAAAGTGGCCATTTTTAGATTAGAATTTGTTGGGGGTTAGATCAGAATTTTGTTATTACTATTAGTTTCAGGGACATTTTTATTTTTTAAATTATCATATTAGCGATTCATTTTTATAGACTAGTAGTAGTGGTAGTATATATTGGGTTGGTGTGGTTGTTTGACTTTTCTCTGTAATTAAGCACCTACAATCAAAACATTTCAACTTAAATTGTATTCAAAAGTGTAACAAAACTTTATTTTGTCTATTACATATTGTAATAATTTATATTGGATACTTGAGAGTTGAGAGACTGGTTTGATTGTTGGATGAAATGTGTGATAGAATATTGATGTGTGGACTTTGAAATGTGTTGATTTTAGATTGTTAAATCTTTGACGAAATATGTTGGATCTTGGATTGTTGAAATGGATTGGTTTTAGACTGTTAAATCTTTAATAAAATGTGGTAATTTATCAACAGAAAATTGAAATTTAGAGGCCCTATATCCGACCATTTTTCTTGCAGAGGATGGTACCAGAAATCTGGTAGGGTCAAAATTGCTGACCCGATAGGGTTAGGGTCGTCAGCCAAATTCCATTAGCTGGAAAATTTACCACCGTTATATAAGAAAACTAGAGTAGGTTCATTGAGGTGCTTTTTTTAATTTAAGGAAATTAGAGTTTGAAAGAGAAATTAAAGGAAATTAACAACATGGTAAATATGTTTAGGAGGATAAATTGATAGAGTTCTAATTTAAAACTAAAATTCTATACATAATATTTTGGAATGCTTGTGCCCCTTCAAGAGTTGTTGCAATTAGGGTTGCCAAGTTGGAAGTAAAATCTGGAAAATTGGGGCATATGCTGCCCGAATCTTTATGGGATTAATTCGTGATAATTTTGTTAAAAGTTGCGACCATTTTTGATCATGATTAGGTTAAGGAATACTAATACCAGCTTAGGGTCGAAATTTAGGTCAAGTGATACTAGTATATGTTGATTATGAGGGAGTAGAAGAGGAGGAATTAAACTTCACTGGTTTGAGAAGTTTCAATGAGTGAACTTTGGGCACATAGAAAACTGCCTTCCCATTCGAATTTTTGGTTGAAATTTGGTACGGACCTAGCCTATATATGGAAGTATTAGTGTACCAAATTTGGTAATATTTGGACAAGAAACCATCACTCAAACAAGGCTTAGAATTCTGCCCTGTAAATTAGGATTCCAGAAAATTTAGTTTTGTGAACCTGCCATGTTTGAACTATTATAATTTCTTGCTCGAGTGTCAGAATTGAGTCCTGTTGGTGGCGTTTGAAACTTCTTACATATTATTTTAAACTTTATAAATTTGAGAGGCCAATTCATTTTCTGTGATTTTTGGTGAATTTTCAAAGTAGGCTGGTTGACCAACCTGGCGTGCCTGTTTTAATGCAGACCATTTTTCTGAAAATCACGGGCAATTTCTGCCCAGAATTTTAACTAGATATCTTCTACAAAGTTTTAGAACTTTCAAATAGGTTTCCAACGGTACCAAGTGTGTGAAATTTGTACTTGTATAACTCAAGTTACAATTTTTCAAAGATTTCAACTCAAATTAGAAAGTTATTGAATTTCCTTCCTTTTGAGTTAAATTTGGTCGGTGAACTAGGAAAACTTATTTCTGTCCTCTTTTGATTATTTTAGGGCAAAGTGCTGATTTGCCATTTGATCAAAACTTGGATTCCGACCCCTACTTTGTCGGTGAGTTTTCAATGCATGTTAAATGCCTTCGTTTGAATGCTTTTGTCGCGTGCAGCGTCTCAAGGCATGTTATTTGTTTAAAATGTGAAATTTGGAATTTGTTGAACTGCTCGCTTGAAAGAGAGTATACTTTATTGCTCCCTTCTAAGTAGAGTCGGTAACTTACGTGTTTTACTGTATTACATGTTGGAGAAGAAAAGTGTTATATAACCACTATTGCGGCGTCCTTGAGTGGTTATCATTACTTGTTTAAGTGTTTGGCGTCTGGTGGGGAGTTTGGTGGTTGGAGTTTAGGCGTGAAGAGTCGTCTACTTAGATTGAAAGTCGACGGAGTGTGGAAACTACTAAAAATGTTAGTGAAATGTGGGTAGGCTCACGAGACCTTGTATCCTCCTTGTGTTAAATTTAATTTTCCCACGTGTTTAAATTATTGCCTATTATATTACTGTTTTTAAATGCATGTGCTTTGTCTTTTGAAAACTCAGCTTTTTAGCTCACCATGCGTTCCTCGTTTGATTTCCTTAACGGGTGGCAGGGATCAGGAGAGCCTAGATAGGGCTAGTGCTTCATTCTTTTGGCTTTGTCTCAAATATTGAGAAATGTTTTGTATAATCTTTTGGTGACGTATATTTTGGACTTATGGGAAATGTATTAAAATATGGCTCGAGGATTCTAAGTATTTTGGATGGATAACTGTAATTTTAAGATTAAAACATTTCTTGCAGCTTTAATATTAATGTTACCATGTTTGGTGGTTTTACCCGTTTAAGTTAGTATCATTGAATGCTTTCGAGTCGCGAGTTAGGCGACACAACCCTTTGTTAGCTTAAGGAAGTGGGGCTGTCACAGGTGGTATCAGAGCCTAGGTTAGAAGATCAAAAAGGGAAAGTATTAAAAGTTCTTTTTAGAATGGTTTCTTGTACTTTAAGTTGATATTTTAGTAAAGTTGAAATTTTGAAATTTCTAACTTAAGTTCTGGATTGTTAGTAGGTATGGCTGGCGGTGGTGCTTGAGCTAGCAGGCGGGGGGCTAATGGTCCGCGAGCCACCAGAGCTGTTCGATATAGAGTGGCGGGGATGATGGGACCCGACTTTTGTTTACCCACGTCGGGAGTTGAGGCGATGTAGGAGGAGATACTCCTATCCCAATCTGTGTGCTATCCATTGATGATGAGCGTCGAGTTGCTTTCTCCGAGACCACTAGGGACCTTGAGGAGGTGGCGGCTGAATGGATGTCATGAACTACCGCCGGTCGGATTCCGAGTTAGAGGCTCGAATTGAGCTACTAGAGGTCCGGATCGATGAGGAGCGCGATAGGACTAGGGTTGCTAGTGATCAGGTCTAGAGGTTCCGGGCCCGACTTGATAGGATGTCCATGAGATTCATGATAGGATGAGAGTCGACATCGCTTTGGAGGGATCTTGTGGCCCGATGTTAGCAGGGCTTTGCTTGATAGGTCTCGGAGGATTCCTAGGAGGAGGGAGCCCTGAGGACATTTTGATGGAAAGACGACCCCCAGGAGGTCGAGCAGAGGAGAGGACCCGTCTGAGGAGATCCCTCTTGGTGGTCCTGCTGAGGACTAGGGTAGTAGTACTAAAGTTTTAGGATTTTATTAATCTTATTGTAAGGAGAACATTATTAGAGGGATTCTCGTCCTTGTGGGTGCATGTTTACTTACTGCTTTCTTGTATTTTGTGTGGTAAAGCCCAGTGAGAGCCATTTTTTGTGTACTTTGTAGTAAACATGCCAATCGTAGTGTACTTGATTTCCACCATTATATGTATGAAAATTTGGATAATTTTAGAAAATTTCCTAAACTTGTTTCACAATTTAATTTGTTAAGTTGTTTATTTCAATTCGTGTTATTTTCTTTTATTTTTTCCCTATCTCATTTCACTTTTGTTCCGTAGTATTATATATTCTTTTTATTTTACAATCTGCTTTAATTTCTACCTATTATAGAAATCATGGACCGGTGAAATTCGAGGGGTCGAGGTAGAGATCGAGGGGCGTGGGGTGACAACCAAAATGAGGGTGACGACCGATGGTCGACAATTGACCAAGGTCAAGGACGAGGTATAGGTCAAGGACAAGGGGTGACTTTGGAGAACAAGTGCCATAAATCAGATGAGGGCATCTTGCTCGTCCTAGTGGACCAACAAGGTCGGGGGCGTGAATCAGCCTAGGAATACGAGGGGTGGAGGATAGCGTTAGAACGCTTTCAAAAGTTCACCCCACCTAAGTTCTTCAGGGAACCCGATCCAGAGGCCGTTGAGGGGTGGCTAGAGCGTATTACGGATATTTTTAGTACCCTGAACTATACGGGGGAGAGGCGAGTATCTTTTGCCGCTTTTCAATTTGAGAGAGCGGCCAGGTCTTGGTGGAATATGATTAGGGCTAAATGGGATAGGGACCAGACTCCTAGGACATGGGAGAATTTTACTCGGGAGTTCTAGCCAAGTTTCTCCCTCCCTTAGTACAAGAAAAGAGAGAAGATGATTCCATTAAGCGTCGCAGATTATGAGGCGCAGTTCACTAAACTATCTAAGTTTGCCCTAGAATTGGTAGCCAGGTAAAAGGGAGAATTAGAGCGATTTGTTGGGGCTTAAATTTGGGAGATCCAAGAGGGCGGCTTGGGATGCAGCCTGCAGTTTAAGGCTATTGAAAAGCTCAGGATCGGCAGACCATGGAAGGCTCAGTTGAAGACTTTCATGCTAGGAAAGAGAAGTGTCCCCACATCTAGTAGTCACTGGGCCCTATGGATTTAAATGTTCCACCTCTAAGGTTTGGGAGAGGCTCAGGTGGGCTAGCCTTAGGGAACTTCAATGGGGAACCTTTTCCAGGAGGGGACATCCAGGGTCTATTAGGTGGTGAGGCCCAACAAGAAGTGCTCCAAGGGAGCCAAGCTTCGAACTCAGGCCTTACGTGTAGATTTTGTGGAAAACCGAATCACACCGCCAATGAATGTTGGAAGAAACAAAGAAAGTGCTTGAGGTGTGGAAGTTTTGACCATCAGATATCCGCTTGTCCCCAAGCCAGAGAGTGAGTTGGTGCTCAGAGGACAAACCCGAGCCAAGCTAGTATAGTGGGGAGTAGGACAAGAACTTGAGCCTTGTGATCATCAAGAGGTGCCTGGCGAGGAGGTGGTCGGCAAGGTACCATTCCCCTCTTTCATGCCTAGCTAAATTTTTTTTAATTGATTACGATGCAAACTCATTCTTTTGTTAATCCCTGCAGATTTGTTTGTAGGTATTATAAAACCTGTTAGGTTACCATTTGACCTAGAGGTTAGAACACCAAAAGGGGACAAAAGCTTGATTACGAGTTTAGTGTATAAAAATTGTGAGTTGTGGATTGGAGAGAGAAAATTAATGGTTGATCTAGTGAGTTTGGATATCAAGGGGTATGATGTGATTATTGGGATGGATTGTCTGGCCAAACATCATGCCAAAGTGGACTGTAGATTGAAGGTAGTGGAATTTTGTATTCCTGGGGAAGCAACTCTGAGATTGGATGTCAAAGGAAGGCTGACTTCATCGGCCCTTATTTCTGGGATTAGGGTTAGAAAACTTCTGAGTAAAGGGGCTCAAGGGTATTTGGCTTTTCTTATAAACCCTCCAAATGATAAGGTGAAATTGGAAGACGTGTCGATTGTTAGGGATTTTTCGGATGTATTTCCTGAGGAATTAAAATTTTTGCCTCCGGAACGAGCCATAGAGTTTAAGATTGATTTGGTGCACAGGCGGCACAATTTCTAAGAGACTCCTATAGAATGGCTCCGAGCCAAGAGTTGAAGTTACAAGACTTTAGAATAGGGATTTATTAGGGAAAGTGATTCTCCGTGGGGAGCGCCGGTGTTGTTTGTCAAAAAGAAAGATGGTAGTCTAAGGCCGTGTATAGACTATCGGGGGTTGAATGATATGACAATCAAGAATAAGTATTCCTTACCACTCATTGATGAATTGTTTGATCAGTTACAAGGGTCAGTGGTATTCTCCAAGTTAGATCTTAGACAAGGGTATTACCAGTTGAGAATTAGAAAAGATGATGTACCGAAAACAACTTTTAATTTGAGGTATGGGCAATTTGAGTTTGTAGTGATGCCCTTTTGATTGACTAATGTTCCGACCGCATTCATGGATTTAATGCAACGCTTATTCAAACCCTACTTGGATCGATTCGTTGTGATATTTATTGATGATACACTAGTGTATTCTAAAACCCTAGAAGACCACGCCGAACACTTGAAGATTGTATTACAAACCCTCTCTGAGAACACAAGTTGTTTGCCAAGTTTAGTAAGTGTGAATTTTGGTTGGAGGAGGTAACTTTTCTAGGGCATAAAATTTCCAAGGACGGAATTGCGGTTGACCCAGCTAAAGTGGAAGCTGTTACTCATTGGAAGAGACCTGAGAACCCTACAGAGGTCAAAAGTTTCTTAGGGTTAGCTGGCTACTACCGTCGGTTCATTCAAGATTTCTCGAGAATTACAGGGCCTTTGACCGACTTGACTAGGAAGCATGGAAAATTCATTTGGAGCCTTAAGTGTGAGGAGAGGTTTCAAGAGTTGAAGAAGCGGTTAACTGAGGTGCCGATTTTGACCTTACCTGATGGCAAAGAAGGATTCGTGGTATATTCAGATGCCTCTAAGGATGGATTAGGTTGTGTTCTGATGCAAAATGGAAGAGTCATAGCATATGCTTCTAGGAAGTTGAAGCCCCATGAACATGAACTACCCAACATGACAGAGGTTGGCGGTTATTTTTTTGTTTTGAAGAAGTGGAGGCATTATTTATCTGGGTGACTTGAGGTGTTCTGCACCATAAGAGTCTAAAATATTTGTTTTCTCAAAAGGAGTTGAATCTAAGGCAAAGAATATGGGTAGAGTTTCTAGAGGACTATGATTGTTCAATAAAGTATCACCCTGGAAAGACAAATATCGTGGCTGATGCGTTAAGTCGCAAGGTTCAAGTAGCGGGGTTAATAATGAAAGAATGGGAAATGTTGGAGCGAGTGAGTGAGTGGAAACCTTGTTTAGGGACACAAAAGGTCATTTTTGGGAATATAGAACTAAGGTCTCCATTATTGGGACGGATCAAGGAAGCACAGTCAAAAGATCCCGTAGTGCGGAAATTTCTGGAGAAAGTTCAGAAAGGGGAGACCCAGGACTTTAAGACAGGGCCTGAAGGTGTATTGAGGTTCCGAGAAAGGGTAGTAGTACGAGCGTATAAGAAAAAAGATTTTAGAAAGAAACACATCGGTCCAGGTATACATCCATCCTAGAGGTAATAAGATGTACCAAGATTTGAAAGGATTGTATTGGTGGGATGGGTGATCAAAAAATATGTATTGTGAACTGCTTATCTTGTCCAGGTTAAGGCCGAACATCAAAAACCCTCAGGACTTCTACAACCTTTAGAAATTCCCGAATGGAAATGGGAACATATTACAATGGATTTTGTCACTGGTCTACCGAGAAGTCCAAAGGGACACGATGCCGTATGGGTAGTGGTAGACCGACTCACTAAATCTGCTCACTTTTTACCTGTGAATATGAAGTATTCTTTGGAGAAATTAGCCAAACTTTACTTGGATGAAATAGTGAGGTTGCATGGGATCCCAATAAGTATTGTTTCCGACCGAAACCCTAGGTTTGTTTCGAGGTTTTGGTAGAAGTTACAAGAGACCTTGGGGACAAAGTTAAAGTTGAGTACAGCTTATCATCCTCAGACAGATGGCCAGTCTGAGAGGACCATTTAGACCTTGGAGGATATGTTAAGATCATGTATAATGGATTTTCGTGAAGATTGGAGTCAGTACATGACATTGGTCGAGTTTGCTTACAACAATACTTATCATGCCTCGATACAAATGGCACCTTACGAGGCACTTTATGGGAGGAGATGTCGATCGCTGATTAATTGGGATGAAGTGGGTGAGAAAAAAGGTTCTTAACCCAACTGCTATACCTTGGATTGAGGAGGCCTATGAGAAAGTGAGATTGGTTAGGGAAAGGCTTCTAACAGACCAGAGCCGCCAAAAGAGTTACGCGGATAATAGGAGGAAAGATTTGGAATTCGAAGTGGGTGATAAGATTTTCTTGCGGGTTAAGCCGGTAAAGAGTGGTGTGGTGTTGAAGTTGAAACCAAGATACATTGGACCCTTTGAGATTTTCAAATGGATTGGGAAAGTGGCTTATCAATTGGATTTACCCGCCAGTATGTCAAAAATACACAATGTTTTTCATGTTTCAATGCTCAAGAAGTATCACCCAGATCCTAGTCATGTGCTACAATTGGATGACCTTGAGGTGGATGAAACGCTCTCTTATGAGGAAAAGCCCCAATGTGATACTGATCAAGGGTAAAAGGACTTGAGGAAGAAAATCCCTTTGGTGAAGGTCCTATGGATAAATCATGACATCGAGGCTGACTTGGGATGTCGAAGATGAAATCTTGAAAGAAGTATCCAGAATTATTTGTTTAAGTAAGGTGAGAATTTTGAGGACAAAATTGGTTAAGAGAAAGGATGTTCAAAATTTATTTTTTAATATTGTAAATATTTATTATTTTAAATATTGCTAATATTGCCCTTTAATTTGTTTGAATATTTTAAGGTCGTTCTTAAGCATATTTTTCGAGAAAATTTAAATGGAAAATTTAAATTTATCTATTTATTGGTTTATTTACTTATTTTATTTTGGGGTGACTCAATTTTATTTTCCTCATAT
This sequence comes from Gardenia jasminoides, assembly GCA_013103745.1. NCBI lineage: Eukaryota > Viridiplantae > Streptophyta > Magnoliopsida > Gentianales > Rubiaceae > Gardenia > Gardenia jasminoides. The sequence continues at coordinate 35,804,914 of CM023103.1, forward strand.
TTTCTTGAAAATTTTGACTTCTCATTTACCATATCAAAGTTCGCCATTTTTGTATAATTAGTTCGAAAATGAGAAAAACACATTTTACGAGCCAAAATTTAAGCTGATGGTGATATGGCTGGAATGTGGGATGATCACCGAAGGTTAGAAATGTAATTTGGTGACTAGAGGTGAATTAAAATGAGTGATTATAATTAGGGTTTTGAAACCTTGATTAAGAATTGGATTAACCTTTTCAAATCTAGAATTTTAACAAACCACTATTTTCTTTCCAACTAATTTCCTCCAGTTCGCTTAAAATTTTTCTTTTCTTTCCCCACTCCTAATCAAGATTGACTCCTTAATCTCAAACAAATGAGGCAATTAATTTTCCCTCCAAATAGCTAATTAAGGTTACTATTGAAGGTTGGACTTTTGGGGAATAAGACAAGACTTGTGTCTTGTCTTTCTTTTCCCATTTACTCTTCAAAAAAATCACTCAAATTTGCTTCATCTTTCTCCCTCTCTCACCCGAACTCCCCTTCCCTTCTTCCCTTAAATTTTCAGCAATTTTCTTCCATCAAATCCTCTACAAAAATCACCCATAACCTTCATCAATCCTTGCTTGAGCTTGAACTTGGTGGAGGAGCTTTCAGGGGAAACACTTAGAAGCTCTAGCTTAGCATCATTCTTGGGGTTAGTCATCATCTAAGAGGAGGTAAGATCTTAGAGACTTCATCCTTGTATATTCTTGTGTAGACACCAAATTTTGACTATTTCAATTGTTTTCTTATGTTTTTATCTATTAATAGTTAGTTATTTATTTTTAAATATTCTAACACATCTTTCTTATTTTTGTAGGTTTTCTTAAAAAAAAAAAAAAGAGAAAGTCAAAATGAATCCTTCTGATCGGTCAACGTATGATCGAAAAAAAAAAGCGCATTTTTCCACCCTCTCATTCCTCATTTCCAGCTGTATTTTTTGTGTCTTTTGCATCAAATAATCATTTTAGTTAATGCCCAAATCACCCTTGATCCTTAAGACACAAATAAAACGCATCCAATGATCAAAATTAACCCAAGAAAACCCTCAAAGGATCTAAGCCTTTGGTTGTAGGTTTTAATGCCTATAAATCACCCATGTTAGGGTTTTCTGAAGGAGGCATAGAAAGAGAAGAGGGAGGCTGAGAGTGAGCAGAAAGAGAGAAGAAAAAGATTAGGAAGAAAAAGCAAAAAAAACGATTGAGAATCGAAAGAAAAAGAAAAGGAGAGAAAAGAAAAGAAAAACTAGGGTTTCTTCCTTGGGGAAGATTTTCTTGAAGTCTGGATTTTTCACTGTTTTCTGCTTTCTCGATTGAGGGTAGCCCTCTACCATATTTATTACGTTTTAGTCGAAAAATCGCTGAAAAGTTGGGCCTTTTGGTGGAACCAAGGTCATGGTTGTGTTCTTTGAGTTTCTTTAATGATGATGATGATGATTATGTGTTATAGTATGTGTATGGTTGTGTTGTATGGCCTTGGTAAGGCTTGTGACTTGCTTTTACGTTGAAATTTGGGATATCGGATGTTTCTATGTGGATTTTGTTGTGTTTTGTAAAATTTCTGGAAAAATGTTCTTCAACTTTGAAGATGTGAAGAAAGCGGGGCTACTAGCTGACTTACTTCGCGCTTCCGTTTCCTCTTGAATGTTTGAAGATGTGAAGAAGCTATGACGGATCTCTTCTTGCGGACATAGTTATAATGGTCCGCGTTTCTCCTTGAATATTTGAAGATGTGAAGAAACGCAGTGGGTTACAGTTCTGTCTGCGTAACTTATTCTATCCCCGGCAGTTCTTCCATTTCCCCTCTTTTTGTCTATTTGATGATGTTGATACTTAAGATTTGGTTTTTTTTTCGATTTTAGCTTGTTTTGAAATGATTTGAATGATGATGTTTAATGCTTTAAATAGATCCCCTTGCCTCTGAAGATTTTGTTTGTGTTATTGTCTGAAAAAGCGGAAGCAATCTTCCTTGATATTTACGAAGATGTAAGAGCCACGGACCGTTCTGGTGAGTCCGCGGATTTCTGTCAGCGTTCCCCTCGAACTTTACATTTGCATGTAACGCAGACTTAGTTGTCTAGCGCTTTCTGCTCGCTTTCTTTCTACTTGTAACCTCTTTGTTCCTCATTTGTTGCTATTTCATTTCCCCGCTTTTGTTTAGAGCCTCTAATCTTACTCTATTATCAGTCTTATCCATGTTGCTTGCAGAATCCCGAACACGTTTGATACTTTTTTCTTTGAATTTTGATTGATTTTCCTTTAAATTGGTACCTTGATCCTTTTGTTGACATTGAAGTCTTAGATAACCATTCCCTCATTTCAGATTCAATTAAGGCATCACATCAAGGGATGGTAACTTCTTTTCCCTATATATGTGCTCTTATGTGTTTTGTACAATGATCTTGCATGTTTTAAATTAAGTTTTCCTTTGCTTTTATTCATGCCTAGTCTTTATTTAGATCATTTTAATTTTGGTAAATTCATTTGGAGGCCTTGGATGCCAAGTTATAATAGATAGGTTTAATTTTGTAAAAAGTGTATTTATTCTAGAAAAATATAATAGTTAGATTATTATTCCTGAATTCTTTCCCCTTAGAATATTTAAATTCCCCAATGTAAATAATTAGGTTTTATATGTTTATTTTGTATGCTTGCATGTTTATGTGTGTTTACTTGCTTTCCTAGGGTCTTGCATCTAGATATTTCATGCCTATGTGTTATGTGTTTATGTGTTTATGTGTTTTTTACTTTGCACTTTTATTATCATGCCTACATGTTTATTGTGTAAATGTATTGATCGCCACCACACTAGGTCCAACGCTAGTTGTGGCCTTTCTCGATTTCTCACTAATCCAATGTTAGTGAGAACTTTTGTAAACTTAGGGCTAGTCCCAATGCTAGACCATAATGCCCGTTCATGCGTCATTAGATACAATTTTCACACACACCACTTTTAGGGTTTTCCATTTTGCATGTTACTATTCTCCCATCCCGTTATGCATGTCATTTAGTTTTCTTTCGTAGGGTTAAAAAAGATTGAATTAGCATTTAGTAGATCACCCATGCTTGAATTAGGAAAGAGCGGTAGTGGCTTCCTAGCCTTAGCACGCTTTTATTTCCTTCTATGAAAGGGAAGATTTGAAGTGCCAATTTAGTCCCCGCACCCATTATTGTGAGGACCCTCGTACGACTTTTATTTTGTTTAAGCTTATTATGGTGTTTATATGCTTGTTTTACTTTTTTAAAAGTGTTTTGTTTTAATAATCCTGCTTTTACTCAGTTTTAAAACCTAATTTGAAACCTAAAACCCTAATTCTCTTAGAGAACCTAGATTTTGATAAAACCCTAATTTGAATATATGGAAAACCCACCTGATTTCTTAAAACCCTAGTTTTGAAAATGAGTCAAGTTTTATGTTTAATTACTTAGTTTGTTAACTCTTTGATTTTATGTGTGATAATGCATGATTAAGAGGGGAATTACAATTCCTAGGTGATTAGTAGCCTAAGTAGGGGTAATTAAGTTTGATGGGCTGGGTTAAATTAAGCCCTTATGGACCAATTTGAGGAAAAGTTATAAAGAGTGGAAAAAGACCCTAAGTTGCTAGGTTTTGGTGCATGATATTTTGACCAAAATTTGACTAAGTGAAAAATCTTTTTGGGGTTATCTCTTGGAAACTTATTTTAAGCCTTATAGCTCAGCTGGAAAAAAGGAAAAGAGGAAGAGGAAAAAAACCGCGGTGGGGAAGAAAGAAAAGAGGAAAAAAGAGGAAGAAAGGAAGAAAACTTGGGAGATTTCAATTTTCAACCCAGAATACTGAGGTTGTCGGAGTGAGAAGCTTGGACTTGACCCTTGAAAGTTCACCAAGAACACATCAAGAAAGCAGGTTTTTCTAGTTTCCACAAGCTGGAATTTTGATTGAAGATTATGAAAGGAAGAAGGATTTTGTGGTTTCATAGTTTATCATGTCTATTTTAGCTCATGGAATGATGTTATGGATTGGAATGGTGGAATGATGTATATGCTTTGCCATAATCATGAGTTAGGGTTAGGGTTTTGCTTTAATAAAGCGCTTTGGGTAGAAATCAAGGTTGGATTGCATGTTTGAGTGGTTTGGTCCAGGGTCTTGGATTCCCACCATGCTTTGAAACTGTAAGTCGAGCGGTTGGTGGGCTCTTGAATTCCCCCCACCCCTTGTGGTGTGTTATTGTGTGTGTTGTGCTGCCTGATTTGAAGTGGTGTGAGGTGTGAGGTTAGTTTTTACATGTGTGTAATCGCCAGAGCGAGCGGGAATTTAGCTTTGAATGTGTTTTGCCATGTTGCGTAAAAATTCGTTTGGGCATTGAACGGAAAAAAACAGGATTTTGACTGCAGCTGTACTTTGGCGTCATTTTTGGTGTTGTTCCTTTGTGAGGATTTAGCTTTTGGCCAAAACACGAAAGTTATAGCCCTTTATTCTAGCTTTCTAATGTTTAATTTCCCGATTTGATTTGTGGATGCTGAGTTATGCCCTGTTTGAAGTTGGCTGTCGAACATTGACTGGAAATTCCTGAAATTGTTTCTTAAGTTTTGGACCTAGATAGAGTAAATCTGGGTTGATGTTGTCTTCACAAAAGTTATTGTAGGTTGTTCTCTTAGCGAAAGCGGCACCTCGTGCAGCTCAAATCCGACGCACTTGTAGCCTGAGATATGGACAATGGTACAAGGTGTCAAAACTGTTTTTTCCACCTCAATGTGTGTTTTCCTCATTGAGTTGTCATCGTCTCTGTTTTCCAGCATACGTATGTGCTTCTTTTGCTATTTTTAAGTGTTTATAAGTTTATGAGAGCCTAGTTCATAGGTATATGCATGTCGCCGGTTCACCTTTTGAAATAATTTTCTTCCAATCTTATAACAAGATTTCTTTTTTAAATAGAAACAAAAAGGGTTGATGGTTTGATTTGCATGTTCCTGAGTTGAGTGCAGGGGCGTTGACGAGCGTGTTTGATCCCAGAAGATTATCTTGCTTACACGCTCAACTAGCGGTGAGTGTTCAAGTGCATGTTGTTTCACTTGGATGTCCTGATTTGATGAATTTCACCTGGAAAGCATGCTTGTTTGATCCAGGAGTTTAAAATTTTACCGCTGGCCACCCTTGTTTGACCCTTACTTGATTTGAACGAAATGTTTGCAAAATGCAGTTGTTCTTTTGACATGCTAAAACCAAACGACATGTACCACACCTCCAGCAGAGAGGTACCCTCCGCTTGGGTCGGTTGTTGATTGCTCCATTGGAGCGAAGTCTCTCGTAGTTTCATTCATTTACCAAGCGGGTAGTAACACGCTCTATGAGGGAGGTGCCATCCCACCTGGCTTAATGGATGATGTTACTCATTTTGACGAAGGGGTCCTGCATGTGGGTGTAAGTAGACGGTGCAAAGGATTGCTACCAACTGTGGAGGTGGCCGAGCTGAGGTCAACGCTTCAAATCAAGTCCCGACCGAAGACCACATTGAGCCGCAAAGGTTGTATCCCTTTTGTGATATTTCTCTTATACCGCCCTGTGATGTGTTTCCTGTTTATTTTCCATGGACATTGATCTATTAAAGTGTGTTATTGTTTTACCCCTTAGGCATGAATTCTGTCTCACCGAAGCTTTGCTCAACTTGTTTATTTTCCTTAATGTCCTATGGGTGTACCTAAAATCGAGGACTCTAGTTTTGTGTGGATTTTCTTGTTCCTTTCTTTGTATATGGACGGATGGTTTGTAGCTTGAGTTGTTCCAACGTGAACCTGATGTGTGTGTTTTGAGACCGGGAAATTTATAAGAATTGTCGCCTTTGTACCCATGGCTTGCTTGAGTCCCATGAATGTGGGCAAGCAGTCCCATCAATGCTAATCCTCCGGGTTGGCCTTGGGAAAGTGGGCTTGTCACAGCCAGGTCGTGAGCCCAGGGTTTGAGATCCGCTAGGAACCCATAGGAAATTTACTTATAAATGAGTGTTTAAGATCTCTAAACCCGGCTTCATGGTTTTGTGTGGTACAGAGGTAATGGTAATCTGAGCCAAACAATAATGGTCATGGTGAGCTAATGGTTTAGGCTTAATGGTCATGTAAAGACCAAGAACGACCCAGCATCAGTGCTTGGAGGTGGCCCTTATTCGGGTAGCTAACCAAGGGGAGACCTCATGTCCCCAGGACATTTTACCCCAACGAAGTTAGTGTTGTCCATCGGACAACGAGCCCTGAAAATTTACCAGTCAATGAAACGAGAGTTTCATGACTTTGTGGAGATGGCCAAGGACTAGAACCAAGGAGCCTGAGGATGAAGTGTCATGTGAGCTGGGTTCTAGCCTATCAGCAAGGTCCGTAGGCTCCAACTCGGCTGACTAGGGTGATCAACCAGGGTCGGCAGCTGACCCGCTAGGGATCCCGAAAGGATGCCACCCGCCTATCGGAGGAGGTGGAGTGTGCTGAGTTAGAGGAAGTGGCGCAAAGAGGGGATGAGGGTTCGCACACTCCAGAACCCTTCCTGAGGGAGCCTGGCCATGAGGAGTCGGGCTGAGGACCCCAAGAGGAGTCGGCTGGAGGAAGAGCCCCAACAGGATCCTCCTGGAGCCAACGTGGATAAGAGCTGGAATGAGGAGGCTCCTCGTAGAATTAGCTGGCTGAGAACCAGACCAGGGAGGGTTTTGGATGTGCTGTGACCCCTTGGCTTGACCAAGGATTAGCTGGGGTGAGCTTGCAGCCCGTGGGCTTAATTCACAGGCAACTATCCCTTTAGCACGCAGGCTGCTTTGAGCACGTCCGCGGACGCATAGTTGACATGTGTGGGCTATTTTGAACATGCCCCTGTATGACTTGCTAACTACTTGTAAATTTTGATATGTAAATATATGTTCATTATTGTTATTTTTTTTAATGTTTCAATGTTGATCGTTAGTTAAAATTCTCTTCCCCCGAATAATGACTTCCTCATGTTGCAGGGACATTGTTAAGACCATGGAAGCCCAAGGCTTATGGGTCAGGTCGAGTCGCAGGACCTGGCGCCATGAATCGCCTCAACCTCAGAAGTGCAGAATGCCCTGAGGTAGGACCGAAGGGGATCAAGGTGAAAATGTAGATCAGATGGCCAAGCACACAAGATGACGGATATTCTTGAGCACCAATCGTGGTGTCGGACAAAAATCAACCTCTAGGCTCCGGAACATGGAGAAGATAGAGCCCTAGAGCCGCTTCCCTTCTGTGTTCAATGCCTAAGTTTCTAGGAGAGGCGGCACCCTATGTAGCTGAGAGCTGAGCTGGAGAGTAGGACCACATCTCACTGGCCTTGAATTATAATCAGGAGAGATCTAGAAAGTGAGGATGTTTGCCAATCTCTCAATTCTGAGGGCTCCGGCCTAGGACCGCGGGTGGAATGTTGCTAGGGCTGGGAGAGAGTAAGGTGGTGAATCCTGCTGACCTGGGCTGAATTTTTAAAAAGGGAATTTGGATGTAAAAGTTTTTTCCCGATCCAGAGAAGAGAGGATGACTTCACACAGGTCAGGCAGGGACAATGAGTGTGGGTCGACAATGCAAACCCAAAGGCTTTACTTAAACCTCCAAGTTTCCTGCACCGTGAGAGTTTGAAAAAATAAAATTTTGATCAGCAGAAGACTAGACCCATCTCGCGGCAAGGGGCTTACTGTTGAAATCCAGAGGCTCCCAGTCAAGGCCCAAATTAATACCCTACTGAAGCCCAGAAAGGCCCAGGGGTGGAAAGTGCCTGCTAGGGTCGCAAGTGAGAGCTTTTCATGCTAAGAAAAGAAACGTCCGAGTGGGGAGTGGTGGGGTTGGGTTTGTGGATAGAAACCTGGTCGGTCCCAAAGCCTCCTGAGAGAGGTAGGAGGAGGTCACATGGGAGCACCAGGGTCTATGGCAGAGGAGCTACCACAAACTGGCGTGGTCGCACTGGGGAAACACCACCCAAGGAGGTCTCCAAGGTCTACCCTCGTGTAGGGTGTGTGATATTGTAAAACCAAACCAATCTCACGATGATTGTTGGAGGAAAGCTGGAAAAATGCCTTGTCGCTGGAGTGGCCTGAATGGGACAAGTTAACCCGCCCCAGCTCGTCGTGTGGTAGCTCACAATCATCCCCACAGCCAACCCTAAACAGTCCAAAGGGATAATCGGCCTCAGTACCTCAAGAGGGTATGCTGGACCGGTAGGTTCCCCTGATCCCACAGAGGGTTGTTAGCGCAATGACCCTGCTATTTCAATCGCCTATAAAAGTTTTAATTGGATCCCCGGCAACCCATTCCTTGTGAATCCCACTTTCATGGAGGGCTAGGGATGTTAAATCTGAAAACCCCATATGATCTAGAGGTTAGCACGTCACTGGAAACCGTAAACCATTCAGCTCGGCTTGTTGTAGTTGTGATATTTGGATTGGTGAACTAAAATTGCTAGTGGACTTGATGAGTCTGAAAATCAAGGGCTACATGATAAAGTCTTAGGAATGATTGAGCAAAATTCGCTATCATGCCCAACTTGATTGTAAGACTAAGATGGTAGAATTACATGCCCGAGAACCACCTTTAAAAAATTAAATGTAAGGGGTGAATACGCTACTGCCTATTTCAGGAACTGAAGAGAAATTGTTGAATAAGGGAGCTTAAAGGGTTCTTAGCTTTCCTCGATCAATACACCCGGGGATAAGGTAAAATTAAAGATGTACCGGGTGAGAGAATACTCGCATGTATTTCAAGAATTGAAATCTTTGCCACCAGTGAGATAGCTTTTAAGATTGAGGTGACCTCGAGACAGCGCTTATCTCTAAGTCGCCATATGATGGCTCAAATGAGTTGAGAGAATTGAAACCAATTAAGGATTGAACGGGTTTCATTAAAGAGAGTGACCACCCTTGAGTAACCTGGTTTTGTTTGTTAAAAGAAGGGATGGAAGTCAAGATTGTGTGTATGACTATCGAGGACTGAATGATGTTACCATTAAGAACAAATAATCTCTACCACACATTGATGAGCTTTTGATCCGCTGTGGTGCGGTGGTACCCTAAGCTGGATCCACAGTGTTACCATCGCTTGAGGATTCGAGAAGAGGACATCCATATTCCTTAATTGGCATTTTGAGTTCATGGGTGATGCTCTGGTTGGATTAAACGACCGGCTGCGCTCATGGATTTGATGTAATCGAGTTTTCAAGCCTTACCTGACTAATTTGTGGCAGTTTATCGGATGACATTCTCGTATTTTCTAAAACTCGAGAGGACCATGAACTTACATTTGAGGATAGTGCTACAAACCCCAAGAGAACAACTATATGCCAAATTCGCAAGTAGTGAATTTTGGTTGAGTGAGGTAGCATTTCGTCATATAATTTCTCTAAAGATGGAATCATCGTAGACCCAACCAAGGTGGAAGAAGCACAAATGGAAGCAAACCAGAATCCAACGGAGATCTGGAGTTTTCAGGTTTAACTGGTTATTACCGCCGTTTATTAAAGATTTCTCCAAGATAGCAAGACCCAAGGAATCCAGCTGACCAAGAAGCATAGCAAGTTCATAAGGACGCTTGGCGTGAAAGGAGTTTTGTATTGAAGACGTGTTGACCTGAGGTACCTGCCAGCTCCCCACCCAATGGAGGAAATAAATGGTGTTTACATGCAAACACAAGGGTTAGTTGTGTGTTAAATGCAAAAAAAAATGAACGAAGTTATAGCCTATCACGCTTCAAAAATTGAAACCCACGCAGTAAAATTATCCCACCCATGATATGGAATTAGTCGTTTGGTGTTTGCACCCAATGTAAGTGGGACATTACTTGTATGGGGTAACATTTGAGGTTTTCACCCAACCATAAGAGCCTTAAGTATCTATTTTCCCGTAAAGAGTTAAATTCTGAGACAACGTAGGATGGTGGAATTTTTGAGGACATGATTGCAATGTATTAAGTACCACCCCGGGAAGCACTGTGAAGTTAATGTGGATGCATTGAGTCGAAAGCGTACAAGTAGCTGGTTTGATGGTGAAGGGCACATGTTAGAGGAGATTAGTGGTTGAATTTCATCTACAGCCTAACAAGGTTATACTGGGAAACATTGTATTAAGATCTACCTTACTGGATAAGATTAAAGAGGCAAAAAAAGTTCCTCGAGATACGTATGGGATGGAGAAGGTCCGTAAAAGGAACTCTGTGACTTTAATACATCGGAGCGTAAGAATTCTTAGGTATCAAACCGGACAGTACACAACTGAACGAAAGAA
>CM023103.1:35816173-35888756 GCA_013103745.1 Gardenia jasminoides
CCAGACTTTCATGTAATTTTTCAACAAAAGATTCACATCATCATCATACTCATCATCAAAGGAAGGAGTCATTATTGATACCTCATTTTCACCCATGGCCATAAATGCCATTTGAGCGGATTCTTCTTCTCTCCCTCTATTTCACCCAGCCTGAGTTGGCACCCATTCAAATTTGGAAATTATTATATTTTGTCTTTCTTTCTCCTCTTTCCTTCCTTTTTTCTTCATAATGGACATTCATTAGCATAATGTCTGATTTATCCACATTCACATTTATCTCCTTGTTTCTTTGTTGACTCCTTTGTTTTCCTCTCTCCTCCTTCATTGGCTTTAGTTGCTTCGCCTCCCTTCTAAACCTTCTTCATTGAGGATCTTTTGAGCCCTTTTGTAGAAGTTCCAAAATCATTGTCATTCACTTCAACATCTTCACATCTAGCTGGTGAATGATTCATCCTCCTGTAGTGCCTGAAAGAGCTATACTTTTTTCTATCATCTTGCATCCTCTTCTCTTGTACCTTAGACTTGAGCTCAATTCATAAGAGGTTAGAATTTATAAAGTTTCAATAGATATGGGAATTTGAAACCCTTAGTTTCCTCTTAGCTGGCTACTTTGCTTTTCCCAACTTTAGAGATACAAAAGCCACATTTAAATCTTTTATTCTTCTCCACCGTCGTGGCGGTTTCTTTCCAACATTTCTGATGTTTTATAAGTATAAATATTGAATCAAAGGCAATATATTTTGTGGTTGATTCCCTATGGAGATTCTGCTCGTGCAAGATTTATTTAAAATAAGAAGTGTGATTTTTTTTACCTCTTACATTGTTACCAATTCTCATGTATAGCTTTCTAAGTTTATCCTAGTATTTTATCACTTGCATCCTTTCACCCTTCAGGTAGGTTTGCATCTAAAGCTGCCAAATCCTCTTCATTCACAAGGATATATTTTATTCTATTCTCGTGGTACCCATCCTGTTTCTTGGTCTGGCTGACGAGGCAACCTCATTCATAATGTATCGGATTCAAAATGAACCCTCATCACACAATCAAGGATCTATTGATTGCAAAAAAGAAATTCCATTCTATCCTTCCAACTACAATTTACCTCCCATTAAACACACGTGGCCTAGTACTAGATCATCCCTCTGCTAATTAATGCATTGTTAGCTGCCAGCATCACTCCAGTCATTGAGGCTTCTAAATCCTCAGTGAGACCAAGCTCGATACCAATTGTAGGTCCAAAGCAACCCAAGATGTGGGTAATCTCCTGACAATATGAAAAATTCTCCAAAATGATGAGGAAAATATACAATTTGAAACTGACCAAGCTCTTAAATGGGACACAAACTTTTCTTAACTAACCTGAGATATAAGGGATAAAGTAACCAAATGTAGAGCAAAACACAAGTGTAACACAAAACTAAAATTAAAAGATGAAATCAAATGGTTCACTATTGTTGCACCCAACTTGAAGTCCAATAACCCACTCTTCAACAAGGTATCAATTTACGAAGTTACCAGTCAGAGTACAAGTTGTACGTGCACCCAATTCAGTTACATTGTGCTAACAACCAATCTCCTTTGATCAAGCCAAGAGGTTTACAACAAGCTTTGCTAACCTCACAATGCTACACCAGTCTTCACAATTGAAAAAACAATGCTTGTTTGCACATACATCTTACACTACAAAGCATAGTAAGAAAGACGCACCTTGCTTAGAATTGCTCTTGAAGGCTTGTAAGTAAAGGGTTAAAAAAAAGTTTTGAACATCTCCAACCTTTAAGGTATTTATAGGATGCAAATATAACTGCCGGGACTGCTCAAACGGTCCTCAATTAAATGTATAGTTGCTGTTGTTTTGGCATGTCGGCGTCCGACACTCAATTAAGCCTTCAAGCGGTTGTTTGAAATCTGAGTTGTGTGTCTCGGGGCTGACGCCCAACCAGAGACTCCACCGCTCGAGCGAACTAGGTAGCAATTTATTCATCCTTCAATCGTGATTTTAACGTCTAAAACTTCCTTGAGTTGTCCTCAAAACCATCATCTCAAACTTTGTTGGCATAAAGCGCCGGTTTGACGCTCCTCAGTATCGTCCGGACAGGTCTCCGCGGATTCTTGCCATATCTTCCACTGCACTCATCGACGCCCAAACCATCCAGGCATCATACATGTAAAATGAGATATTTGAGAAAAACCTGCCTGTCACATCTAGAAATAGACTTGGAAAGGGATTAATAAAAAATCATCGAGTTGGTTCTTAATCCCAATGCAAACAGCTTTCAATAAAGCACTTTCAACTCAAGCTGTAGTTAGGCCTAGGCCGTGGAGAAAGGTCGAGCCATAGGGTGCTTTTTAAGTGAAATGAAATGTACCGGGACTTATATAAAAGACACCCTAATACTAGAGAGTACACAAACTAAGTGAAGTGAAGTCAAGAAGTGCTTGAGTGGTGCGCTGATATAAAGTGTTAAGTGTTTGGAGTCGCCTGTCCCAAAGTTTTGGAGTAAGAGTATGAAAAGGGTTGGGTTTACGGATTTTATCTGAAAGTTGACTATCGAGTGTCAACTACTCTGATAGTGATCAAGTTTAGCATCTTAGCCCCCGAGGGCTACCCATATCCTACCCATTGTGCTTTTAATATTTACTTATCTGGTTTATTTTGATTACGAATTTTGAAGTGAAATTTCATGAGTGCTAAGTGAATTGCATGTTTTGAACCACCGACTATTAGCTCATTCTTTTCCATTTGTTTTCCTTATGTAACGAGAACCCTGAGGGTGCCAACCCTTAGTGTCGGGTTTACTTTTGTATGGCTGGGTTTAAGAGATTTGAATGTTTGAGGCGAGGACTTGTATTGAGGAACCATGCAGGGGAAAAGTACATTATGTATTTTGGTTTGTAATCTCAACCCAAAAAAGTTATGAGATTGTAAGATTGGAGTTATGTATTTGTAATGTATCTAATGGATTCGTTTAAGAGTAGTTTTACCGATTGATATGTTAATGATCTTTACATGAGCCAGTCCCTCGGGAAGTTGGACGACAGCGTCCACCTGATAGGGTTCGCCCTAGGAGAAGTGGGTCAGCAGGTGTAATGAGCCTAGGTTTGAATAATCCGGTATAGTAGAGAGTTATGAAGTTATTTGAGAGTTCAATAGGTTAAGAGACAAATGCTAAGTGATGGTTATCGCTTTATGATTAAGTATTAGTGAGATTTATGTTCAAATAAGTTCTAATGGGTCCATTTGTAGGTTATGGCTTTTCGTGATGGGCTGCATGACATTTCGAGATCGACACCCCATAGTGACTTATCCGAGTAATCGTCACCGACAGTACTGCATAGCCTATAACCCTAGGACTCGACCTAGGATTGTAAATTGTGGATAGACTCATGCCTACCCTGAGCAGTAGTTTTGGCACCCATCATCGAGAGCAAGGTCCCCAGCTCAGGGTTACTAGAGAGTTTCAAGAGCGGGACCATTTGTGATGGGGAGCATTACGATCGCCGAGTGGATTCGTGAGTTCGATGGAGGAACAAATTCGGCGAGCTGAATTGGGGCGACTAGAGTGATGAGAGCGGCTCCAGAAAGTGGTATGGCAGAAGTCGAGCCGAGTTCCCGGAGACGGAGTGCTCGAGGCTCGTGGTTTTGAGGCTCTGGATTAGCCACCCAATCGAAGGCAAGCAGGTACATTGGTGAGTCGAGCTTCCAAGAGTCCGGCGTGGCTGCGTCACAGGTCAAGCTGAGATCCCCAAAGATCTGAAATTAGAGTCCGACCCGCCGCAGAGCTTTACGTAGTCTTCTTCTTCGAGACTTGATGGATTAGCCCAGCGCGGTAAATTAACCTTTGTGGAAAAGTTTTCAGTAGAGTGGGTTCTCAATTCACGTGATTACATGTTTATAAACTTCAAAAGCGTCGCACTTTTGTTTAAATGTACTTGTGAACTTGATACCCGTGGTGTACCTTTTGTTAAAAGCATGCTCATCTGATGTAAAATTCCACTATTAATATGAAGTGTGTAAATAAAGTGTTTTGCTTTTAATTTCGAAAGTTGACTTTTTTAATAGTGTAATTAACTTATATGAATTATTGAATTGTCTACTTTCTAAAGCATTATGGCGGTAGAAGAGACCGAGGATGAGGGCATGTGGAACCAGTAGGGCCAATCCAATTATATTATATGTGACCCACAGAGTCCCGCCTGATCAAAAAAATCAAGGGTTGGTCAGCTAATTTTGCGGTGAAATGTACGGTTCAAATGAATCAAATGACCAAAATATTGGACCTCGACGTAATACTGTCGCCAACGATGTGGTCTTTGTATTCGAATTAATAACAACCCCTGTAACCTTGGAGTCGGGCGAATAGAGAGCTCGAGCTGCATTTCAAAGGTTTAATCCACCTGTTTTTTGGGGACCACCCCTAAAACCACTGAGGTCGATAGAAAGTGATTTCTGAGTTATCTTTATGTGAGCCTCAAAAAATCGATTTTATTTTAAAATGCCAAATATTGTTTATATTATGTTTAATTCATTGAAAACAATATGAGGAATATATGTTTTGAGTGATTATTTTCCAATTTAGAGAATTTTGAACTACCTATTTGTCACAGGTGGTTTTGGCCAATTAATGTTTAATTTGTACCGAGCTGACTTTAAGTTGAAATTGAGCTTATGTAGTGATATTATAGAAATATTATTATGGTTGGACAAAAGTGTTAGAATGAAATAAAATAGCTTAAGTTAGACCGTCAAGCTTGAGCGACATAAAGTGACCATAAAGGTAACTTTCTTTCCTAAAATGTGGAACGACAGCACCTTTTGTCTCTTAAGTCTTGACCTATGGCATCCTGAGGCTTCATTTTATAGCTGCAATTTTGGAGGTTAGAGAGAGGGAGCTATCGGCCAACCCAGAGAGAGAGAGAGAGAGAGAGAGAGAGAAATTCTTTGTTTTCTTCATTTCTTCTTCCTTGCTTCCTCGTAAGCCTCTGCCATCATTGAAGACCATCATCTCCTTCACACCCTTGTAGCAGCCGTGAGAGAGAGGGGAAAGGAGTGAGGGGCTGGTCTGAAATTCAAGGAGAAAAGAGAGAGAAAAGCTTCAACCTTGATCTTCCAAATTTCTTCTTCATTCATCATCTTGAAGTTGTGAGACTTGATTGAAGGATTTTGGGCTTGTTCATCTTCATCTTGGCAGCCGTGTGAGTGTGAGAGAGAGAGGAAGTGGTTCGAACTTGAGGGAAGAGAAAGTGAAGAAATAAAGCTTGTCTCGAGTGGCAGGTGTTGCTTGATCTTGAGTTTTGGTGGAAATCAACATCAAAGTAAGAAGATCTCAAGCTAAGGTTGGAACTTCTTGGAGATATCGAGCTTGGAGTGTCATTTCAGTGAAGTAGCTCACAAGATCTTGAGTGATCTTGCTAGATCCTTAAATCTGAAGGTCTAAGTTTCAAAACTACTAGATGTAGCTTTATTAGTGTTAAATATCGTAGATCTGTGGTTTACTTTGGTAAAAATGGCTATATTTAAAATGATGAAGTTGGGCTCATGAATTCCCAACCTAGGTAGCGGACTTGAGATGGCCTCTAGGTAGCGGACTTGAGGACCTGATTGGGATTTGTTTGATATTTGTGAAATTTGTCATGATATGGTTAGAAAGTAGGGTTTTGTTATTGGAAATTGTGATAGAAAATGTATAAGACGGCCAAACCCATGCTTGGTAATTTTCATGTTTGATTTCGAGATTTTGTGGTTATTGTGATGAATTTCTGTCTAAGAAAATATATGGTATGTACATTTATGAGAGTATGAATTTTAAAAGATGAAAAGTGAAATTTCTCATGAATTTTTGAGTGAAAAATGTTATTTGAGGGAATTTGAGAGTTTTACAGTATTGTGGCTAAATTTAATGAATTTTGAAAATAAAGATATGGTTTGAAACGTTTTCAAAGTTATATTAAAGTATTGTCAAAGAGTGAGTCTGAGTTTTGTGATAAAAGTGATATAGTGAATTCCAAAAGACTAATTTGAATGTTGAATCATGTAAAATGAGTGTTTTCCTTGAGGGATTTTGGGAAAAATATTGATTGGAAGCTATGAAGTGAAAGTGGAATGTTTTAGTTAATAAGCAAAGAAGTGAATCTCAACCACTGTTTTGAAATTGTTCTAGAGGTGTACAAGGAACATGAACTTGAACGTTACGTAGAAGGCTGAACCTCCTATTGGGTGAGTGTTCTAACTCTCTTTTAAATGAAAATCTTGCCATGGTTTGTAAATGAATGATTTGTGAAATGAATTGCTAGTATTTACAAAGGAATATTTTATTGAAGTGATTTACTACTATTTCCCAATGAAATGCTTTACAAGTAAAATTATAAAGAGTTTACGAGTTTCTATGTATGTTACTTGTCTTGATTCACAAATACTAACTGAGATGGTGATTTGTTCATGTGAATTTGAGACTGTGATTAGAGATGAGTTATATGTTGAATATGTGCTGTGACATGAAATTTGATTTGTGTTGATAAGTTTAGCTGAAGTACCACACCGATGAGTGGTAGGTACCTCTCATCTCGCCTTGAGAATGAATGTTGAATATGTGACGTTTTGCAGTGCCTAATTCAAATGTGTTGCGGTAGCATGTACCACACTCAATGAGTGGTAGGTGGTCCTCTCATCCCGTCTTGAGAGTGAATGTTGAATGCAAATTCCGATTGGAGCGTTGTCTCACGTCGATCCTGTGTGATAAGAGTGCAGATATGCCACACCCTATGAGTGGTAGGTACCTCTCATCCCTGCCTTAATCCTAGCTGTGAATATGTCGACTGAGCGTTGTCACGGCCCAAATTGACCATACGTATTGAGAGATAGTATGTACCACATTCGAATGAGTGGGAGGTACCTCTCATCTCATCTCAATATTTTAAGTGTAAGTGAATCTAAATGGAAAGGTATGTGTCACACCAAATCCAGGTGGTAGGCACCTCTCATCCCCTCGGTACCTATGAAGTGATTGAAGTGAATTGCTTGTTTATTTAATGTTCAAATGCTCAAGTGGAGTGAAATGAATTTCCCCAAGAGATTTACTTGTGTTTGAAATTAACTCGTATGATTTTCTATCGCTTCCATGAAAGGTTTGCTCATGATTTAAGTTGAATGGTAAATATTTTGGAAAAGTGCTATTCAATTCAAGTGTTAAGATTTTGACTAAATGTATATTTGCTTAATTTTGAACCTATTTGAGCTTTTAAGCTCACCCCAAAAAATGTTTTATTTTCCCCACAGACTTCGAGAAGAGCAAGCACTTGAAGAGACTCTACTAAAGGGACTAGGATTAACTCTAGTTCATCTGTATATTATTCCTGTGTCTTGGACAATGGGCTTATTGTATTGAAGTATGGAAGTAACATTTCATGATTGTAACATGATTTTGAAATACTTGGATTCTATGTAATAGAGTTTAAATTGTAAGATGTATGGTTATGTTATTATTAGGAAGTACTTGAACGTAATTGTTGGAGTTTTACTGTAATTATTTAAAATTGGCACTTCAATTTGACTGAGGATTGTAGTGAGTCTCGGTGAGAGCCGAACAGGAGGTCCGCCAACCCCTTTTGGTTCGCCTTAGGAGAAGGTGGGGCTGTCACATCTTTACTGCCGTGGATTACACCGAGGAAAGGCAAATAACATTTGCTACATTTCAATTTGAGGGAGCTGGCCGTTCATGGTGGATCATGATAAGGGCTAAGTGGGAGAGAGAACAAACCCCAAAGACTTGGGTGAATTTTACTAGGGAGTTTAATGCTAAGTTTCTTCCTCCGTTAGTTCAAGAGAGAAGGGAGGATGACTTCATTAGGTGTAGGTAGGGGTTATGGAGTGTCACGGAATACAAGGCACAATTCACTAAGTTGTCAAAGTTTGCCTCTGAGCTAGTGGCCACAGAGAAGAGAAGAATAAGGAGGTTTGTGCAACGGTTGAATGTGGAATTACAAGAAAGTCTGGCGGCTACCCAAGTTAATAGCTTTAGTGAAGCCACAGAAAAGGCTCAGAATTGAAGGGCCAAGGCCCAAGTGAGAACTTAATGCAAGAAAAAGGAATACACCTAACAAGTAGTTGTGGCTCAATGGATGTGGGTCCCAGCTCTAAGTTTGGCAGAGGAATGAGGATGATCATCTCTTCATCAAGGGATCAAATTCACACGCATGAAGCGTGTGAAACCTTGTGAGTGGAAGGGGGTGCAAGAATGGAGTTCCTCAAGGAAGTCAAGCCTCTGCTCCTAGCATATCTTGTGGTTTCTGTGGAAAAACAAACCACACGGAGAACAATTGTTGGAAGAAGAGTGAAGCATGTCTTAAGTGTGGAAGTACCTGGCATCAATTATCTACATGTCCAGTGATCCAAGGAGAAGGTGTGACTAGACCAACAAGTAAACCTAATGCCAGTCAAGAGAGTGTGGGGGGGAATCGGCCAAGGGTGCCAGCTAGGGTCTATGCAATTGATCAATAGCAAGTTCCCGACCCCATTGAAGGGTTGAAGGTACCATCCCGTTTTCACCGTTTAGCTAAGATTTTTATTGACCACGGTGCATCGCATTTATTTGTGAATCCTTTATTTTGAATGAGTAGATCTAAAGCCCATTAAATTACCCCATGATTTGAAGTTAGACACCCAATGTGAGAACAAAGTTTAATCAATGAAGTTGGGTGTACAAGAATTGTGACATTTGGGTAGGAGAGATAAAACTAGTAGGATTTGATAAGTTTGGATATAAGGGGTATGATGTTATTATAGGAATGGATTGCCTAACTCATTACCATGCCAAGTTGGATTTTAGGGCAAAGACTGTGGAATTTTTTATTCCTGGGGAGGCTACCTTGAGATTAGACGTAAAAGGAAGGTTAGCGTTATCTGCTCTTATTTCAGGGATTAAGGCTAGGAAATTGCTAAGTAAGGGAGTTCAAGGTTACCTAACTTTTCTTATAAACCCTCCAAGTGATAAGATGAAATTAGAAGAGGTACCAATTGTGAAGAACTTTCCTGATGTTTTCCCTGAAGAACTAGAAAATCTACCTCCTGAGCGGATGGTGGAATTTAAGATTGATTTGTTACCAGGGATAGCCCCAATCTCTAAAACTCCTTATCGAATGGCTCCAACTGAGTTTAAGGAGTTGAAAATTCAATTGCAAGATTTGTTGGAGTGAGATTTCATTTGGAAAAGTGCCTCGCCTTGGGGAACACCTATGCTATTTGTCAAGAAAAAGGACGGGAGCTTGAGGTTGTGTATAGATTATCGAGAGCTTAATGATGTGACAATAAAGAACAAGTATCCTTTGCCGCTTATTGATGAACTGTTTGATCAATTACAAGGATCGGTGATCTTTTCTATGTTAAACCTTAGGCAAGTATATTACCAGTTGAGGATTAGAAAGGAAGACGTACCGATAATTGCTTTTAACTCAAGGTAAGGACATTTTGAGTTTGTGGTAATGCCCTTTGGGTTGACTAATGCCCCCGCGGCGTTTATGGATTTGATGTAACGAAGTTTTAAACCCTACTTGATCAATTCATGGTTGTATTTATACATGACATCTTGGTATACTCAAAGACTCGAGAAGATCATGCTCAACACTTGAAGATAGTGCTTCAAACTCTAAGAGAACATCAATTATATGCTAAGTTCAACAAGTGTGAGTTTTGATTAGAAGAGGTGTCCTTTTTAGGACATAAGATCTCTAAGGATGGAATTTCTGTGGATCCTGCAAAGGTACAGACTGTGACTCAATGGAGACAACCGGAAAACCCTACCGAGGTTAGAAGTTTCTTGTGTTTAGCAGGGTATTACCAGCGATTTATTCAGGATTTCTCAAAGATTGCGAGGCCACTAACTAATTTGACCAAGAAGCATGTTAAGTTTGGTTGGAATCCGAAGTGTGAGGCTAGTTTTCAAGAATTAAAGAAGCGTCTGACAACGGCCCTGTGTTGACATTACCAAATGGAAAAGATGGGTTTATCATTTATTTAGATGCCTCAAAAAAAGGATTAGGGTGTGTTTTGATGCAAAATGGGAGAGTTATTGCCTATGCCTCTAGGAAACTAAAGCCTCATGAACAAAACTATCCAACGATGATTTGAAATTGGTGCATTTATCTTTGTCTTGAAAAAGTGGAGACACTATCTTTATGGGGTGACATTTGAGGTTTTCAGATCACAAGAGTCTTAGGTATTTGTTTTCTCAAGGAATTAAATCTAAGACAGATGTAGAATTTCTTGAGGATTATGACTGTACCATAAATTATCACCCCGGGAAGGCTAATAAGGTAGCGGATGCGCTAAGTCGAAAGGCTCAAGTGGCAGTCTGATGGTTGGGAATTAGAAATGTTAGAAAGGGTTAGTGAGTGGAAACCGTGTTTGGAGAAATTATATTTGGGAATATAGTGTTGAAATCTCCAATACTAGAACGTATCAAAGAGGCACAAAAAGGAGATCCTATGGTGGAGAAATGGATTGAAAAGGTGAATAAGGGAGAAACCCCGGATTTTAAACTAGGCGAGTCCCAGTCCTAAAATTTTGAGATCGTCTGATTGTTCCGGACAATAAAGGATTAAGGAAAGAAATTTTGGAAGAGGCACACCGAACTAAGTACACGATTCACCCCTCGGGAGGCAATAAGATGTACAAGCTTTGAAAAATTGTATTGGTGGGAATGGTTTGAAGAGAAATTTGGCAAAATTTGTTCAAATTTGTCTCGCTAGCAAGTTAAGTGAGCATCAAAACCATCTGACTTTTGTAACCTTTAGAGATACCTGAATGAAAATGGGATTGCATTACTATGGATTTTGTGATTGGTTTGCCAAGAAGCCAAAAAGAAGATGATGCAGTTTGGGTGGTAGTGGATCGACTTACTAAGACCAGCACATTTTCTTTGGTGAGTATGAAATGTCCTTTGGAGAAGTTAGCTCGGTTGTACTTGGATGAAATTGTGAGATTACATGGTGTTCCTGTGAGTATTGTTTCCGATAGGGATCCAGATTTGTCTCCGCTTTGGCAGAAATTACAAGAGACTTTGGGATCTAAGGTGAATTTGAGTACCGCATATCATCCTCAAACGGATGAACAGTCTAAAAGGACAATTCAGACTTTGGAAGATATGTTGAGGTCATGTATATTGGATTTTGGAGGAAGTTGGAGTCAACACATGCCTTTAGTTGAATTTGCCTACAATAAATAGCTATCATGCTTCAATTGGATGGCCCCATATGAAGCACTTTATGGGAGAAGATGTAGGTCACCAATTCACTGGAATGAGGTAGGGGAAAAGAAAATTTTGGATCCAACTACTATTCCTTGGGTCGAGGAGGCTTTTGAAAAAGTAAAATTAGTTCGTGAGAGACTGCAGACGGCTCAAAGTTGGCAAAAGAGCTACATCGATAACCGAAGAAAAGATTTGAAATTTGAAATAGGAGATAAATTGTTCCTGAGAGTTAAACCCATGAAAGGAGGAGTGGTGTCCAGAAAAGGGAAGAAATTAAAACCAAGATACGTAGGCCCATTTGAGATCCTCAAACGAGTTGGCAAAGTGGCTTATCAGTTGGATTTACCCCCTAACTTGTCTAAGATTCACAACGCTTTTCATGTTTCTATGATCAAGAAGTATCATCCAGACCCAAGTCATGTGCTACAATTAAGGGAGATTCAAGTGGACGAATCATTAATCTAAGAAGAGCGTCCTGTGAAAATTCTTGATAAGGAAGTGAAAGATTTGAGGAACAAGAAGATTCCTCTGGTTAAAGTTCTTTGGAGAAATCATGATATTGAGGAAGCAACTTGGGAATTGGAGGATGAAATGCAAAAGTACCTGAATTGTTTACCTAGAAAGGTAAGCAATTTTGAGGACAAAATTCTTTTAAGGGGGGAAGGATGTGAGGGGCTCAAAATTCAGATTTTATTTTAAAATTGCATAATAATGTTTATATTGTGTTTATTCATTGAAAAATAAGTGAATTTATGTTTAAAGTGAATATTTTCTAATTTAGTGAATTTTTTGAGAATTTTTTGCTGATGTGTGAGTTCGGCCAATTTAAGCGTTAAATTTTGTCCCGAAGTGTGAATAGTGACTTTAAGATAAAAACGAGTGTATGTAGTGATATTATTGATATATATTTAAGATTGGACAATGTTGGAATGAATTAAAACAGTGTGAGTTAGAGTGTCGCGCTTGACGTGACATAAAGTGGTCAAAAGACTACTTTTCCTTAAAATAAGGAAAGAACACCTTTTTGCTCCCTTAAAGTCAATCTTCTTGCTTTTGAACTTCCCATTTTCAGCCACACTTTTGCTTGAAGAGAGAGAGGGAGGCCGAGAGCTAGAGAGAGAGAGAGAGAGAGAGAAAGTTTGACTTGTTCTTCCATTTCTTCTTCTTTCCTTTCTTGAACCTTCAAGCCACCATTGAAGACACTTACTTCCTTCATTGGAGCAGCCATGAGAGAGGAAGGAGTGAGAGGGTTTGGTCCAAAAAATTTGAAGCAAAAGAGAGGAAGTTTGCTACTTGTTCTTCCAATTTCTTCATCCTCCATCATCTTGAAGTTGTGAGACTTTAGTAGAGGATTTTGCCTTATTCCTCTTCATCCTTGGCAGCCGTGTGAGAGTGAGAGGAAGAGGGGGAAGATTTGAACTTGAGAAGAGAGAAAGAGAAGAGAAAGAAAGCTTGTGGAGTTGTCCTGTCTTTGTTCTTGAGTTTTTTGTGGGAAATCTCCGACAAAACAAGAAGATCTCGAGCTAAGGTTGGAACTTTGTGGAGAAATCAAGCTTGGAGTGTCCTTCTTGTAAAGTGCTCACAAGATCTTGGGTGATCTTGTCAGATCTGAAGGTATAAGATTTGAACTTTTTAGATCTGGCTTGATTAGTATTCAATAAGATAGATCTACAGTTTATTTTGCTAGAAATGATAATGTTCGAAATGATTGAGTTGGGCTCTTGAATTCCCAACCTAGGTAGCGGACTTGAGGTGAATTTTAAGTAGCGGACTTGAGGACCTGATTGTGGATGTGTTTGAATTCCATGAAATAAGTTTATATTGTGGTTAGAAATTAGTTGTGTTGTTGAAAATTTCAAAAGAAAAGAGGTGTGATGGCCGAACCCTTACCTAGCAATTATGAAGTGTGATTTCGAAAATTTATGATGTTTCTTGAAGTGATTGTACCTAAGTATATATGTGTTACGTTTATTTGTGAGTGTATGTTTGAATAGAGTGAAGTCATGAATTTTAAATGACACAAAAAGTGAAGTTTTCTTGAACATTTGGATAAAAGTGTTGTTTAGACAAATTCGAGAGTTTAACAATACTGTGGTTAATTTCTATGAATTTTGAATGTAAAGACTTGATGAGAATTGTTTAAACTTGTGCTAAAACTTTGATTAAGAGCAAGTGTTGAGTAATTGTGAAAAGAGTGATTTTGAGGTAAGAGACCTCACATAAATTTCGTAATAAAAAGGATTTGAAAAGTGATGGTTTGGGAGTACATTGATGGAGTATTACATTTGTAATAATATAGTGATTGTAAAAGATCCTATTAAGGCATTGTATAGTGTGACATGAATGTTTTTCCTTGAGGGAAATTTTGGGAAAAATAATGATTGAAACTAAGAAGTGAAAGTGATTTATTTTAGTGAACGAGTGAAAAGTGAAACTCAACTATTGTTTTATTTATTTATTTTAGGGGTTGTGGAAGGAGGTGAAATTGACCCTAATTTGGAAGCTGAACCGTATTATTTTGGTGAGTTTCCATGCTTGTTATGTGTTTATGTGAAAATGATTGCAATTGTATTTAGTGAAGTGATTTTGAAGTGAAACATAATTTTTGAACCCTTCGATGGGGTGGTGTTTACTTTATCACACTTACCCTCATTTGAGTGAAAATAATCGTGAAAGTGTTTTGAAATGATTTATTGTGAAAGTGTAGTGTAGTGATTTATTGTGAAAATGTAGTGTAATGATTGATTGTAAAAGTATTGTGTAATGACTTATATTTATATGTGAAATGTCGGGAATTCTTGAAACCTATAGGTAAGACTTTCAACTCGAGTCGAAGGTTAGGCCTAGGTCAAGGAGAAAGGTCGAGCCATAGGGTTTTTTAAGTGAAATGAAATGTACATGGACTTGGCATAAAGACTCGTCCTTAATACTGGAGAGTACACAAACTAAGTGAAGTGAAGTAAAGTGAAGTGCAGTGATATAAAGTGTTAAGTGTTTGGAGTCGGGCCCAGTGGGGGGTTTTGGAGGAGTAAGGAGTAAGTGAAGGTCTACGTGGTTTTAATTGTGAAAGTTGACGGAGTGTCAACTAATCGGATCGTGATCAAACTTTGTGGATCTTAGCCCCTGAGGGCTACCCGTATCCTACCATTGTGCTGTTTAATGTTTACTTATCTGGTTTATTTCGATTACGAATTTTGAAGTGAAATTTCATGAGTGCTAAATGAATTGCATATTTTTGGAACTCACTCGGCTATTAGCTCATTCTTTTCCATTTGTTTTCCTTAGCAGGTAATGAGAACCCAAGTGATGGTGCCAACCCTTAGTGTTGGGGTTTACTTTTGTATGTGGGTTTAAGAGATTTGAATGTTTTGAGCGACGTTTTTTGTATTGAAGAACCCGTATGTGTGGGAAAAGTACCTTATGTATTTTGGGTTTGTAATCTGAAAGTTATGAGATTGTAAGATTGGAGTTATGTATTTGTAATGTATCTAATGGATTCGGTTTGAGAGTAGTTTTAATTGATATGTTAATGATCTTTACATGAGTGAGTCCTGGCGAGAGTTAGGCAGGCGGTCCACGGATATCTTAGGGTTCACCCTAGGGAGAAGTATGGTCGTCACACAAGCTATTCAAGTTGTTCAAGTGAAAGGAAGTTAAAGTCAAGCTGCCGAATGAAGTGTTTGAGCATTTAGACAATGGAAATCAAGTTTAAGTCATTTGTTGCTGTTTTTATTCATTTTATTAGTTGCTTAATTAGTTGACTAAATGCTAGTTAGTTGAGTCATTTTGTTGAATAAACGGCGAAGTCATGTTAACTAAAGAATGCAGAATAGTGATGTCCTAGTTTAAGTAGGTTTAGTTGTTGTTTGTCCTAGTTTTGTTGGGAATCTTGGCTAGTTTTAAAACAACTATAATGCCGTTTGGTTTTCTAGTTCTAGTGGGTTTTTTGAGTCTTGTTAAGGGTATAAAAGCATTGTCTTGCGACATTTTACTTAGATAGCTTCATGATAATAAGAAACATGAGTTTTCTCTGAAGACTCTTGCGAACTACCCTGAATACTTACAACAAGGATCTAGGTGTTTGTTTGACTTTAGCAATCAAAGAACACACTTGATTGTAGTGTCTTCTACCAAAATTGGGTTCGCTAATTCGTTAGTTGTATCTTCAAATCTCGGGAATTAGAGAGGTCTAAGGGTTCTTCTGCTATCCAAATTTTGGTAGATTGTCTAGCTCTTGGGCTTGTGTGATTGATGTGTCATATTCTATATATTTTTATGTTCTCCTATCACTATATTTTATAGAGATTTTGTCTTTTGAAATGCTACTTAAGTGTGTTTTATTTTTTTGGCAGGTTAAGTAGCACTTTGAGAGAAAATGTTACAAAAAGAGCTCAATTAGGAGAAAAATGTTAAATTTGAGAAAATAGCAGTTAATGGATGCTATGATAGGGGCCCAACTCAGGACCAATTTGAGCTGAAACTAGATTTCAACTGTATTGAAGAATTAAGCGAAGATGGGCTGTGAGGACTCGAAATTTCTTGAATTATACACCCAACATTTCTTGAATTACTTGCTTATATTTCTTGCGAGAACCCTAAATTTTCATGAATTATTTGTCATTGTACTTATTTAA
The DNA here is from genome assembly GCA_013103745.1 of Gardenia jasminoides. NCBI lineage: Eukaryota > Viridiplantae > Streptophyta > Magnoliopsida > Gentianales > Rubiaceae > Gardenia > Gardenia jasminoides. The sequence goes on from CM023103.1 coordinate 35,832,052, forward strand.
GTGTAAATCATTTTCTTTAAACATTGGTAGCATAAAATTTTCATGAAGTGCATTATTTTCCTTTAAGTAAAAGCTATTTTGTATGCATTGTATGACATTAATTTGGAATTTCATTTTACATGTTTCATGCAGTCAAATGCATAAACTTATATGGCATTAAGTGGGTTATATTTTAAATTGAGGGATTAGAATACAATTGTATAGATTTTTATCCAATTCATGGTCCAAATTGGGACACTTGTCAACCATCTACTAATGTCTTGATTTAAGCCTATCTATTTAACTTCTTGTTTTCAAAAATTCAAACCAAAATTCCCTCCCATTTTCTCTCTCTTGGCCGAAATTATAGGAGCAAGACACACCAAAACCCTAGCTCAAAATCTTCTTCCTTTTAGTTGAGAAAATCACTTGACTACCAAGTTTAATTGGAGGAGGTGAAGCTTTTGGTGGATTTCTCTTGCTTGGCATAAGGTAAAACTACCCCTTGACTTCCCTTTGATGATGTTAAACTTATGGATTCTTGATGCTAGATGAATTTTAGGATGTATTAGGGTGTTTTTGATGCTTGGAGATAGAAATCTATGGGAGAATTTCTTGTTCTTGTAAAGCTTAGGTTAGGTTATACCATATGCTCTCCAAGTGTTTGATGAAATGCCTAAAGATTTGTGATGTTTTACTAATGGTTTTCTTGGATGTTTTGACATGTTTAACACCCTACTAAAGGTTAGAAATAACATTGAAAGGTTATCTATAGCAATCATATAGAAGAAGGAATTTTTGACATGAAATCAGAAATGGAATTCAACCAATTTCCCGAACTTCCTGGTGATTATAGGAATTGAACTAGAACTTGAGATTCATACTGTTGGAAAGATCTATGAATCTAGTTTTAAACGCCACTGATGGAGCTCGATTTCAATTTTTCTACACTAAGTTATAGCCATTCTTTGGAGACCATTCAGTCAGCCTGTTTTGACCCGGTAGTTTTCTGGTGTCTCAGTTTTTGCCAATTTCGACCATGATTAAGTTTGATTTGAGGTTTGACCTCCATGAAAGTTGTAGGTCTATGTCTGAGCTTCGAAACGGTATAAAATTCCTCTCAATCTGATAAGCGTAGCACCAGTTGTGATCAAAACGCCGAGAGGTGTTAAAGCTGTTAAACCAAAGTGTCCTTTATTGTTTGCTATTAGACACGCTTAACACGCATGCTGATTCATATACGCTTGAGTGATTCTTCTACATTTGAGTTAGTTAAACCTAAATGTCTCTTATTTGTTTACAATTAGGCGTTGATGGTGGAAACAGAAGGAATTCCGAAGTGAATACCAAAATTTGCTTTACTTAAATCGGTGAGTGTTCCAACTCATTTTCAAATGAAAAATCTTGCTATTGTTTGCAAAGGGAATGATTCGTTGAAATGATTTTCTAGTATTTTAAAGGAAATGGTTCACCACTATTTCCAAGTAAAATTGCTTTTACAAGTGGAATAATTTACGAAGGATTTATGAGTGTTCCTTGCTGCTAGTTGTGCTTAAATGTTTCCATGATTTGATTGGGTGCTTAATTGATTGATTGGGCATGTTTAAATATATACCGTGTTTCGGCAAAAGTGAATTTTAACTATTAATTTTGATCGTTATAAGTGAGTATTTAGATTGATATTTTACTTATCTTGATTTGAAAGTATTTTATTCCTAAATGTGTTCTATTAAGTTATTACATTTTGTTTTAAATAAAACTTGTTCCTCATTTCAAACGAGGCTTGAGGAAAAGGCTAACTGTCAAGGGTCCCTCGCTCCTGAAGGAGGATGTATACTTTATTGCACTCTCTTAAGAAGCTTGAAGGTTGAAATTGATTGTCAGTTGTCCCTCGTTTCCAAAAATGTTTGATAGCTATTTATCAATGTTTGAATTACTTGCGCATGAATGTAGGCCATGTGTACTTTAACACATTGGCTGAACAAGACCTTTCCCCCTTCGTTACTGGCCCATTCGAGCCAGAAGCGGATTCGATCAGGTAGGTTGGTAACCTAGAGCACTGATTACGGTGTACTCGAGTATTACCACTAGGTGTTATAAGGAGGAGAAGGGGGTTGAGTGACTGATAAAGTGGACTGCAACTGCTCCCGGAGGATACCGTATCCTTTCAATATTTGAACTAATTGTTTATTGAATTGATGTTCATTGAATTAGTGTTTACTGCATTATTACTTGTTAAATTAAGTGTTTATGGAATGATTCTTTGAGGAACTGCTGTTTCTTGTATCCTTTTAAATGAAATGATTCTTAAATATTTTCAATGTGAATGTGTGGCTATGTTCTCGACTTACACGTTACTCTTTTAAAGATTTAAATGTTTTACAAAATGCTATTTAATTCAAATATCCATGAATTTCATAAAACGTGAATCTTCTTGTTTTCACTGAACATTCACTGAGTTTCTAACTCACCCCAAAATATTTTATTTTTCCCTCCACAGGTCTCGAGATGAAGGAAAGCAGGATAATGATCTTTTTAGCGTGACTGGTCAGATTATCTCTTGTACTAATTGTAATCTTGGACTGTTGGACTTTTAGTGTATTTGGACTAGTTGGAAATGTAATTATTATTTTGGAGATGTTGCATTGTAATTATTTGAGATCTGTAATATGATTGAGGAATTGTAGTGAGTCCCGGCGAGAGTTGGGCAAGCGGTCCGTCAAACCCTTTGGTTCGCCTTAGGGGGGGTGGGGACATTACATGGGCACCCGTCTTTCAACCCGTCGAAAGACTTGACATCTCCTGATCGTACAAATTTTAACTTAAAGTGGACCACTCAACTCCAGTTTAGAAACCTTATCCTGGGAGTTCTATAAATATATGTGTTATGAGTTATTGGAGGGGAGTCGAAGGAGAGAACGGCCATAGGCAGTTAATTTCTCTTATTCAACATCTGTAAGAGTAGATTAGACTAGAATTAGAATTAGGATCTAACTATGAACATATTTGTTTCTCTATTAAGAGAAGTATTTAGTTAAATCTCTATATAAGTCAAGGATAGAAGTATTTATTCCAACGATTGTGAAAATCGGATTTGATCTTTTCAATCTTTAATTTGCAATCTGTGACTCATTGATTTTTATTATATGTTGATATATGTATAGTAGAGTAAGTGGCCATTTATTCTCTTTACAAGTATTCTTCTTGTCAAAATACTAATCTTGATCCGTAATTATCTTATATTGTTATTTCTATGTGACAAATAAGGCAAAAGTATGATTGTATTCTTTTGCAAACCCTTGGGGAGAGTCATGATGTTGATTAAATGACTACGTGCATCACGGGTTGTTGTCATCTTTGGTTGATTCTTGATTTTTAATACTGTTATTAGATTAATCAAGATTACATCGATATCTAGATTGTCTAGTAGTAAGAATATAATTTGAGTGCATCATTCTTATTGTTGATATCAAGAATCTTGCAAGTTACTGCCGCATCACGAAAACCTAGGCTAAATAGTTCATTAAAATTTGAATCTTTTCATGTTGATGATCAATCAGAATAAAGAATTTCATGTCCTTGGTATGGTTCATTGTTTGTTATTTTTATCTTCTATTGTTATTGTCTTAATTTAGTTATAGTTTTGATTACTTTAATTTAATTTTTATTGTTTTAAAAAAGAAAAATGAAGATTTGACTGTTTCCTATGGGTTCGACTGGGACTCCCACTACTACATAAGGATCAGATGATAAACAGAGGTTCGGACGTCCGACAGATTGAGAAGGAAATTGAGATGGCTACTGGTTCTATCAGACGATCGCTTCGGACGTCCGATAGTTTACAACAACACTTTCGGACGATACTTTCGGATGCAGGACAGGGGTTCGGACGTTCGACAGATTGGGAATGAAATTTAAATAGCTATTGGTTCTGTCGGACGATGGGTTCGAACGTCTGACAGGTAAAGGTCCGGACGTCCGATAGAGGTTCGGACGTCCAAAACTCTAACGGCTATATTTCTAACAACCATTTTTTTGGCCGTTGAAGAGTTTCTTGAGACAATTTCTCACACTCTATAAATACCCACAAGTTCAAGAAGATAAGTGACTTTTGCCTACATGAAATACAAGCTTTCAAATGAAATATTCGGGTAGAAATATTCTTTGTTTGTTATATAGGTGTGAGAAAAGTGGGTATTGTGAGGTTGCTCATTTGGAGGAATAAAACCTTGGTAAAGGTTGCCTCACTTGTAATAGTAGTTCTTAATTGGTTGAGTGAACTTTCAATTGTAACTTGTTAAGGGTTAATTAGAATAGTTGTAAAACTCCTTGACTCAACTAAAGACTTTTAGGGCGAGGAAGGAGAAAGCCTTCACTTGTACAAGTTAGTTAGTTTCACCAACAATTGAAGAAGCTACTAGTAGATTTTATCCAAGTTCGGTGTAACTTAGAAATTTGGTTTGCAATTCTTTCTGTATCTCTTTTCCTTATTGCTCAATTGTGACATCTTTATTGTGCTTAATTTGACATATTTTTGTGCATAATTGAGAAGTTGTTTGTACTTGTTTTATTGGGTGAATTCTTGTCATATTCACTTGTTTTGTTAAACAATCTAATTTACCCCCTTAGGTTGCATTTGGGACCAAGAATTGGTATCAAACCTTGGTCTTCTTGAGATTAAGTTCAATCAGTTTAGGAGTGAAGATGGTAACCAATAATACATTGTTTTTAGAGGGGCAATCCATCATTAGACATCCCATATTTAATGGTATAAATTATGTTAGTTGGAGGGATAGAATGGAAATATTTTTGCAATCTATAAATATAGAATTGTGGTTCATTGCTAGTGAAGGACCTTATAAGGCTACCATTACAGATGAAACAACCTGTAGAAATAGAACTAAAACTAGAAGTGAATTGAATGGTTAAGATAGAATCAATCTCTCTTTGAATGCTAAGACCATGAATGTATTGTACAATGCTCTAAATGCAAATAAATCTACTAGAGTAAAAGGGTGCAAATCGGCTAAGGTAGTATGGAATAAGTTGAGAGAAATTTATGAAGGAAGTGACAATGTTAGAGAGCAAAGGAAATCTATACTTGTTGCCCAATATGAATCTTTCAAAATGTATCCTCATGAGAAAGTTGACAAAATATTTTGTAGATTCAATAATATTATTAAAGACCTTGAATTGCTTGACAATATATATACTTTGGGTGAGAAAAATAGAAAAATTTTAAATGCCTTGCCAAAAGAATGAGAAAATAAAGTTACCGCTATAAAAGAGGTAAATGATTTAAATTCTATGTCTATTGAATCTCTTGTGAATTCACTAATCTCTTATGAAGTTAAATTCAAAAACACAAGATGATGAGGAAGCAAGGATCAAGAGAGGTATAGCATTCAAGGGCTCACAAGAAGATGTGGAGTTAGATGACATGGCAAGGGCATTGAAAAAACTTCTAAATAAAAGGAGTTCTAGAGGAAGAGCAAATAATGATAGAAGACAAAAATTCAAGAATTTTAAAATTACTTGGGATGAATGCAATTTGGATGAAGAAATGGAAGAAGAAGAAGACGAATCAACTCAAATGGCACTTATGGCCTTTGGAGATGATGAGGTAAATTCTAATCACTCTCTTAGTGATGAAGAAGATGATGATGATAATGATATGCAAATTCTTATGATCAAACTACATAAAAGTCTGAAAGAATATTATGCCAAAAATAAGGATTTAAAAATAAAAATAAATGCTTTATTGGAAGAAAATTCTAGACTTTTTCAAGAAAATAAGAGTTTGAGAAAAGACAATGATGATTTGAAAAAGTACAAAATTGATTTTCATTGCAAAAATGATTTGAAAAAGAAGTTGAAAAATAAAACAAAGTTTTATGAAAAAATGTTAGAGCAACAAAATCTTTTAAAGAAAAGAATTAATGATTTGAATGCTTCTCTCCAAAAGGAGAAACAAAATGTTTTACAAAGAAAAGAAAAACATATTTTATATGGCCAAAATGATTTTATTATTTCTAGAAAAAGAGGAACTAGATTTATTAAACCTACTTTTGTGAATAATTATAGTATTATGTGTTATTTTTGTTGCCAATTTGGACATATGCAAAATGATTGTTATGTGAAGAAAAATATAAGAAAAGACCTGAAATCCATATGGATTGTTAGATCATGTTGTACTAACTCTCATGGACCCAAAAACAAAAGGGTACCAAATGTTATTTCTTGATCCCATGTGAAGATTTGGTTGAAGAACAACATAAAAAAGACAAGATGGTCTATAGATAGTGGGTGTTCAAGACACATGAGGTGATCAATCACAATTCATCAAGGTCAAGCAAAAGAGTAGAGGAAAAGTAACCTTTGGTGTTGATAAGAAAGCAAAGACAATTGGTATAGGTGATGTTGGTAAAAATAGTGAAACTTTTATTCATAATGTTCTCTTAGTAGAAAAATTGGATTATAATTTATTAAGTGCTAGTCAATTATTTGATAGAAATCCTTATGTGTTATTTAAAAAGCATGAGTGTATGGTTCTTGATATTAGTTTTAACATTGTTTTCAAAGAAAAAATACTTTTGAGGAAAACAGGGGATCTGACATCCTACAGGTCTTCGAACGTCTGCCAGCATTTTTCTAAATATTTATATGTATTGGCCTTGGATACTTTGTGGGCCAAAAATAGGCCTCTAAACTTGTTGACCTTATTGATTAGACCTTAATAAACCTATTTTGTGTTTATTGGCTTTGTTTATTTCTCTTCTATACTTTATATCTACTGGATTTAATTTTTCCTTTCAATGAGGAGGAGTTAATTTGGGACCAATGATTGATGACAAAAGGGGGAGAAATGTCAGATGATTTTCTAAATCATTTTAGCTCTTATTGAGGGGGAGTGTCTTTCCTTTCCCTTGCAAAACCATCATTTGGCTTGTCATCATCAAAAAGGGGGAGATTGTTGGAATTGATCCTAGGTTTTGATGATAACAAAACAAAATGATGATTTGGACTAATGTTTTTATGTGAGAATTATGTTAGAACAAGTCCTTGATTCATTGGAGAAGAAAAGAAATCAATTCAAGAAGAATTGAGAAGGTTTTGACTTATCGGACGCAAGGGTCGGACGATGAACAGAGGTTAAGACGTCCGATAGATTGAGAAGGAAATTGAGATGGCTACTGGTTCTATCGGATGATCACTTCGGACATCCAATAGTTTATGACAACACTTTCGAATGATACTTTCAGATGAAGGACTGGGGTTCAGACGTCTGATACATTGAAAATGAAATTTAAGTAGCTACTGATTCTGTCGAACAGTGGGTTCAGACTTTCCACAAGCAAAGGTTCAGACGTCTGATAGAGGTTTGGACATCCGAAACTCTAACGGCTATTTTTCTAACAGTCATTTTTTTGACCGTTGAAGAGTTTTTAGAGACAATTTCTCACACTCTATAAATACCCACAAATTCAAGAAGATAAGTGACTTTTGCCTGCATGAAATACAAGCTTTCAAATGAAATATTTGGGTAGAAATATTCTTTGTTTGTTATATAGGTGTGAGAAAAGTGGGTATTGTGAGGTTACTCATTTGGAGGAGTAAAACCTTGGTAAAGGTTGCTTCACTTGTAATAGTAGTTCTTAATTGGTTGAGTGAGTTTTCAATTGTAGTTTGTTGAGGGTTAATTAGGATAGTTGTAAAACTCCTTGACTCAACTAAAGGCTTTTAGGGTAAGAAAGGAGTAAGCCTTTGTAATGACCCCACTTCTCCCTAGGGCGAACCCTAGGGTATCGGCGGGCCGCCTGCCCAACTCTCATCGGGACTCACTACAATCCACAATGCAATAATGAGCAAATATTTCGAATAACAAGGTGACTTTAATATCCATCAATTCAACAAAATGTTTAAACCCTAAACTTCATTAGATACTGGTAACCATCCAAACTAAAGTTACAAATACAAAAGATTATACCTTCAGAATTTCATAAGTACAATTCACAATACAGTGATTACATCAAAATACAGCTTAAAGTCTCTAAACCAAACATCCTAGAGCAAACCTTGGAGGCTCTCGTTCTCTAACCCTGCTAAGGAAAAACAAAATTGGAAGGAATGAGCTAAAAGCCCAGTGAGCAATCTCAAAACATGCAATTCCATATAGTAGCACCGAAGAATCCAACAGTAATCAGTTAGGGAGTTTATCACCAATAAAACACGTAAAATAAGGAAACACTCTGTTAAAGGATACGGTGTCCACTGGGAGTAGTTGCAATCCATCTCATCAGCCTGTCAATCAACCTCCTACTTCTCCTTATAACACCCAGTGGTAATACTCGAGTATACCGTAACAGTGGCCCAGGGTTCCTAACCTACCCGACCGAGTCTGCTTCTGGCTCGAATAGGCTAGTAACGATGGGCAAGGGCCCAATTCAGCCAAAGGCTTGCACTCATGCACAAACAGTCAAACAATAGTCAATTAATCACTTTAAACAGTAAAATGTCACATTTGACTAGGCCGAGTGCGATAAAGTACACACTCGTCTAACAAATGATATAACGGAGAAAAGTTTCACATTTGAGCAGTTTTAGAAACAATTAACACTTAAACAAGTAGTGAACATTCAAGGAGAACATAACAAGATCATTCAAGTCAGAAACATGCAAAGATCACTCACCTTCAAGCAAAGCAAACCCTATGTGTCCATTCTCGGATCTCCTTTGTATCCGCCTTCCAAGTCTAATAGCACACAAGATGTGAGATATTTAGGTTTGAATATGGTTTAAACTGAGCCACAAAATTACCCAAACAATCACTAAAATGCCAAAACAACACTTAAAAACACTTAAAACAGCAAAGAGAGCACATGCATGGGCGCTCGAATGAAAACGGACGACATTAGATTCAAAACGGAAAACACACACTAGAAGGTGTGAAAGGCAGATTTGACACCTTTTGCCATTTTGATCATAACTCATGGTACGAGTGTTGGAAGGAAGTGAATGAGGTGCCGTTTCGAAGCTAAGAGAACAAGCTATAACTTTCATGGAGGGCATTTTTACCCAGATTTATTCCTTCTAGGTCAAAACACACGAAAATAGTTCCAGTTTCTCCATCTCAGGTTTGCTGACAGGCTGGATTCAAATGGCCATATCTTAGTGTACAAGGATCCAAATCAAGAAATTCCAAATGCGTTGGAAATCTAGAATCAAGGGCTATAACTTTCATGTTTTGGTCAAAAGCCAATTCACAATGGATCGACACGAAAAACAGAACCAAAATAGCTATTCCAGCCTCCCCTGTTTTCCACTTTGAGCGATGAACATGCATGCTATCATCCAACATTTCTTCATGCAAGTCACATGCAATTGAGATGCAATTTACATACATTTGCAAGCCAAAATATACACACACATGCAACCTTAAAGTTCCTAAATTTGAGCCAAAACTTCACCTTCCACTACTACTAAACAATCCTTCAACGATTCTACTACTTCCAAACTACACCAAACCATTATCTACTCACACATTCTTCTATCCAAAGTACACATTATCTATTAGATTAAGCAACTAGTGAATCATTGTCTTGGCCGAAACATAAGAACACAAAATCAACCAATTTAGTCCATCAAATCATTTCATAAGTTGAGCACAAACACCAATGCATTAACACAAGTGCAATATCATTAATTTCAATCATTCCATAATCCAACCAATCAAACCCTATCTTAAATCTTCTTGGCTGAAAATTCAAGACTTGAAAATCTTCAAAATTAAACCATCAATTCACATAAGAAGCGAAGTTCAAGCATTAATCTATCAAAATAAGACCTGATTCCTCCAATTCAAACTTGAAGACATGAAACCCTAATTCAATCTTGGCCAAGATTTTAGACATGCAAAACACAAAATCCAATCCATGGAATCATCTTAGAAGCTAAGAATGAGTAGTAATCAAGCCTAAACATCAACCAAATTCATCAATTACACCAATTACAGGAAATTCCAGCTTTCAAAGTGAAGCTAGTTACCTCCTAACTTGATGTTCTAGGCAAGAACTCCAAGCTCCCAAGTTTCAATCACCTCCTCCTAGCTTCCAATTCAAAGTTGGTTGATTGAAGTTGGATGAAATCTCAAGTTTTTTTTCTCTTTTTTTTCCCTCTCTTTTCTTTCCTTTCTTTCTTCCCGGTTCTTTCTTGTTCTTGGCCTCTCTCCACCTGAGCTCTCTTGTCTTCAAATGGCTAATGGATTGAACTTAGTAGATATTTCTTTCTCTTAGTCAAAGTTTAGCTAATGGTCAAAATTATCATGCCAAGAAGACCTAGCAATTTAAGGTGTCCATAATCCTTGCTCCAAATGATTTCTTATCCTATCAATTTAGTCCATAGGCCCTACATTCAACTTAGTCCACTAATGCTTAATCTCACCTACTTAGACTACTAATCACCCAAGGATCTTAATCACTTTTCTTAATCATGCCTTAACATACATAAAATCAAAGAAATAACAAACTTGTAGTTGGACATAAAATTTAGATTCATTTTCAAAACTAGGGTTTTACAAAACCAAACTAGGGTTTTTCATATACAAATTAGGGTTTTATCCAACTTTAGCGTTTTCAAAGCAAATTAGGGTTTTAATTCCAAATTAAGGTTTTCAAACTTGTAAATCAAAATAGTTAAAACAAAACACTTTAAGAAGTAAAAAAAAAAAATTGGGAAAAATCGGGATCTCACAGCCTTCACTTGTACAAGTTGGTTAGTTTCACCAACAATTGAAAAAACTACTAGTAGATTTTATCCAAGTTCGGTGCAACTTGAAAATTTGGTTTGCAATTCTTTCTGTCTCTTTTCCTTATTGCTCAATTATGACATCTTTATTGTGCTTAATTTGATATATTTTTGTGCATAATTGAGAAGTTGTTTATGCTTGTTTTATTGGGTGAATTCTTGTCATATTCACTTGTCTTGTTAAACAATCTAATTCACCCCCTTAGGTTGCATTTGGGACCAAGATCAATCTTTCTTGCAAAGTAGTTGAAAAGAGCAATGCGCTGGTACTTTTGGTCTGGAAGGGACACTTCCTGATTTGACTTTGTTGATTCACCAGTTAGAAAGGAATATGCAAGCGATAATAGTCTATGGAATTTGTTCATTGGCACATTCTACAAACATATGTCCATTTCTTTAAGAAAATCCATACGAGCACGTTCACTTTAGTGAAAGTATGCATGATCCACTTCAAAGGAATTTGAACTAGTATTCATATATATATAATTAGGATTGGGAAGAGTATCCTAGCTATAGTTATGGAGGTCAACCAGCTCAAACTCCCCACTAGTATTACGTCTTGCGACATCAACAATCAAGTCATCCATAAGTGCCAGATTATTTAATTTTTGGTACAAGTTCATCTTTAGAGGATATGATGAAACCAATGGCCTATTCAGCTACACAATTTCAACAAGGAATGACACAGTTTTGGTAAGAGATGGTAGAATTTTTGCAAGAAATGGTATAGTTTCAACGACAAACTCAAACGAGTATTTAAAGGAATTTTGACTAGTGAAAGTATGCATGATCCACTTCAAAGGAATTTGACTAGTATTCATATATATATAATTAGGATTGGGAAGAGTATCCTAGCTATAGTTATGGAGGTCAACCAGCTCAAACTCCCCACTAGTATTACGTCTTGCGACATCAACAATCAATTCATCCATAAGTGCCAGATTATTTAATTTTTGGTACAAGTTCATCTTTAGAGGATATGATGAAACCAATGGCCTATTCAGCTGCACAATTTCAACAAAGAATGACACAGTTTTGGTAAGAGATGGTAGAATTTTTGCAAGAAATGGTACAGTTTCAACAACAAACTCAAACGAGTATTTAAATGTAATGATCCCACATCGGTTAGGGAGGAGGATCCTGGGCACTATTTCACCAGCCGTGGGTATGTCCCCACCTAACCGAGGCCTTTTGGAGGGGTGCTGGGCTTCTTCACCTGCAGGCTTGGGCTCTGCACCTGTTGTGGACTTCGCCCCACCTCCAGGAACAAAACCCACGACCTTCAGGGTGGCTAACTATGGGACAATATTGGTCAGGGGTGTTACAGTTGGTATCAGAGCCGACTCCCGAATCTGGTGTGCTAGCGAGGACGCTGGGTCCCCTAAGGAGGGTGGATTGTAATGATCCCACATCGGCTAGGGAGGAGGATCCTGGGCACTAGATCACCAGCTGCGGGTATGTCCCCACCTGACCGAGCCTTTTGGAGGGGTGCTAGGCTTCTTGACCTACAGGCTTGGGCTCTGCACCTGTTGTGGACTTCGCCACACCTCCAGGAACAAAACCCACGACCTTCAAGGTGGCTAACTGTGGGACAATATTGGTCAAGGGTGTTACAGTTGGTATCAGAGCTGACTCCCGACTCTGGTGTGCCAGCGAGGATGCTGGGTCCCCTAAGGGGGGTGGATTGTAATGATCCCACATCGGCTAGGAAGGAGGATCCTGGGCACTATATCACCAGCCGTGGGTATGTCCCCACCTGACCGAGGCCTTTTGGAGGGGTGTTGGGCTTATTGACCTACGGGCTTGGGCTCTGCACCTGTTGTGGACTTCGCCCCACCTCCAAGAACAAAACCTACGACCTTCAGGGTGGCTAACTGTGGGACAATATTGGTCAGGGGTGTTACATTAAAACTTGGGGACCCAAATTGGGCAACTAGCCTCATTTATAATTGACTTGCAAGCTCAAAACTTAAAAAATTTGCTGCTTCCACCTATAGTAAATCATCAAGAGAGTATCAGTGCAATGATTTTTAGAATGAGGTGGAGATGAAACAACCCACTCAAGAAAAGCAGGAGTCAGAATCTCAGCACCTCTTGTCAGTAGAGAGTGTGGAAGATTTACAAATGGAAGATGGAAGTCAAATTCATCTTTCTAAAACTATTATTGTTAATCCTCCACCCTTCACTAGCAGATTGGCAGAGTCTAAGAAGGATGAGGAAGAGTGAGATATCATTGATATATCTCACAAGTTGAAAATCAACATTCCATTACTTGAAACAATTAAGCAAAGTCCAAAATATGCCAGATTCCTTAAGAAGTTGTATACAGCGAAGAGAAATATCAAGAAGTATGGAAAGTGACTGTTAACAAGAATGTCTCTGCCAATGATTCAAAAGAAGTTGCCTCCGAAATACAAGGGTATTATTATATTCACTATTTCTTATCATTGGTAACACTTTGATGAAACAAGTTATGTTAGAGTTAAGAGCATCTATCAATATCATGTCCTTGTCGATGTATTCTTCTTGAATTTGGATCGTTTAAAGATAACTAAAGTCATTATTCAATTGACAGATGGTTCTAATATTTACCCTGAAGGAGTATTGGAAGATGCTCTTGTATAGGTTGAAGGACTAATTTCCAGTTGACTTTTATGTTTTGAATATGGAGGAGGATAAGTTACCCAATCCAGCACCAATTTTACTTGGAAAACCCTTCATGAAGACTACTAAAACTACAGTTGATATGTATAATGATACATTTACTATGAAATATGATGGTGAAATCATTAATTTTACTATTCTTGATGCAATCAAATATCCAGTTGACATCAATTCTATGCTCTCTAGTGATGTAAATGATAACATGTTGGGAAGAATTTTTGATTTTCTGGATGAGAATAAATTTGGTAAATTTAATGATTTGTCTCAGTAGAGTTTCAGTTTTAATGTGGTTGTTGATGATGGTTTGAAGGGAAAAAATGCATTCTTATATCTTGACGATAAGGCACCATTGCTAGAATTTCAACATCTACCAAATTATTGCCAATATATCTTTTGGACTATAAGGAAGTGTAATTTGGATATTGAGGAAACTGGTGAAGATTAGAGATTTCATCTTGCACTTAAAAAGGATTACTGCATTTACGAGGGATATCAGGAACACATAGTAAAAGCAATAAAAATAGCTGAAAGATTTTATCCTTCTTGAATGTATTTGACTACGTCGAGTTAACAATGTTAGCTAAAGGTGCTTATTGGGAGACAACCCAAAATTTTTGAATTTTAATTACTTAATTTTATAATTGGTTAGATTTATTATTGATAATTTTTTAATTTGTTTACTTCGTAGGTAACAATGAAAGTAGCGATACTGACAAGTGGACAAAACATGTTAAGCTCTATGTCGAGTCCTATGTGCGGCACCAAACATATTGGTTTTCTTATTCTAATGTTCGTGTTACTAGAAGTTCTCATGGCCAGCCATATATACCTATTCACAGTTTCTTAGGGGAATATTTTCTTTCTTTAGTTTCTTTACATCATTGAGGACAATTCTAAATTTAGGTGTGAGGGAATGTTTGGTGATAGTTTTCTATGTTCCTTTATTTGTGTATTTTGTGATTGTCAGTAGTTGTGTTTTTGGTAGTGTAACAATTGTGTCCAATACCTTGTACAATAATATGGTGACATATTTGCTAACTCGAATTAATTGATGCAATGGATGTTTCTGGTATGGAATTGGTTTAATGTGATAGACAATTACCTTGTGAGATTAATGGGTCTGAAGATTGATTTTTCATTGTCAATCTATACTTTGTTGTATGTAATGTTGTTCATAGATTTGTTACTGTAGAACTTGCTCAGTGTTTTTCTAGATTTATCTTGGAATATGTATGCATGAAAGTGATTAAGGCTATCTTTGTTTACCCAATTTTGACTTTAGTAAATAGACTAGACCATGCATTGAACCTTTTGCTACACCTATTGAGTCAAATAACCCTTTTTCTTGCTTTTCCGATTGCTCCCATCTTTACCATTTTTAGTTCTGGATTTGAATTTTCATTTATCTTTACTAACTAGTAGAGGATGGTTATATTATAGGATGGGATATGCTAATGATTGGGGTTATTTTGTTGAATCAATATTGGGTTGATATATTGGCAATTTCTTTGTGTTTAAGCTCAAGGGAGTTATTGATAAGAGTTATTTTACCTATAATTTGTGTGTCATTTAGTATTAGTTATATAGTATTTTTTGGCTTTAATAGGTGTTTTTAGTTAATTTTAAGAAAACATTCTCCAAATTACATTTTCTTGCAATTCACCGAAATTGAATAGATTAATATGCAAATTAATCTTGTTCTTGTAGGATTTGGAGCTTGTTCATGCTTGTGGATTGATTGAGGAAAAAGATTTCAGTCAAATTGGAATCAGAAATCAGAGAATCAATCTGAGAGGACCGATCCGACCTTGGATCTAGTATGAAGAGCCCTCGGATTGTGCTCAACAGGCGAAAATAAAAAACAAGGGAATTGGATCCGAGGAGCACACAAACCGATCCGATCTTAAATTAAGGTCTAAGATCCAAGTTCAATTTTTGCAATTGGCAAAACAAGTAGTGCTCATTTCACATTGAATTTTTTGACTTGTCTTGAGATGAAATTTTGGCTGGAAGACAGCTATATGGGATGAAAATGACATGGATAAGCATTTGGTACCTTTTAAGGCTAAGGATTTCTCTAGAAAAATGGAGGAGACTAGAAGTGAAAAAAAAAGAGGAGAGGAGAAAAAGGGAAAAGAACCCTTTCTTCTCTCTAGAACAGCAGACATAACTTTTATTCATTTTTCTTGGAGAACTCTTTAAACACACTAGACGTAATCCTTGTTTTGATGGCAATGAAGATGATGATGTTTGGAGAAAGTGTTTCTTCCTTTTTGAACAAGCACTTCTATTTCCTCAATCTTTTTATTGTTTGAAAAAGATGTGTGGTTATATCGTGAGTTTGAGTTTACGTGTTAAAGCTAGTATGTCTAGCTAGATCTATTTGTTCTAGAGGAAGAAGAAGTTTTTTGTTGCTTGATTATGGATAATTAATGTTGTTTTGACCATGCTTGTTTTTGCTAGTTCATCTATTAATGCTTGAATACTTGTGAATGATTGATCTCCATTTGCAAGTCATATTAATTGTTATTAATCTATGGAAATATTGATGACAATGGAAAAGGATAGAAGAAGTTTAAATAGTAGGCACACGAAAGTAGTGGTACTCTTAAGTGGATATTATTTGATTTCTTGTGCTTGATTAATTTGATACATGAGATTTTATAGAAAGTAGGTAAATCCAAGTGTTAGCTAATTTGGTTCATTGGCGAAAGCAAGTTCCAATTCATGTAGTGAAATCCATCCCTCATAAAGCAAGTAAATCAATTAAAGTTGATGTTGGTTTCTATCATTAAGCATTTTTAGTGGATTTTACGCGCCTAGAATGTTTGGATGATTTAATAATTTTTCAGGAAAGTTGTTCGTCGTTACATTATTTACTTGCTTATTTGTTGAGTTTAAGTAGAAATCATTTATTAGTTTTAGATAATAGAGTAAGCTAATATCCATAGGAATTCAAAAATGATCCTTGTGGGAATTATCCTAATTCTTTATGCTACAATTAATGACCTGTATACTTGCAATAAAATGAGAAATTATGAATTAAAATTTTGAGTGAAGGTAATTCCTTAACCAAGTTTTTGGCACCGTTGTTAGGGATTCACGGCAATACTAGGGATAAGCAATTTTTTTAGTCTAGACACAGTTTTATATTGGTTCAATATCTAGTGTTAATAGCATAGTAAATAGTATTTCATATTCTCTTTTATGAAAATCAATTGTAATTCCTTGTGCTGTATGCACAGGGCTATACGTGCAAATTTTCCACTTGAGTCAGAAATTTAATGAACATTCAGAAGATTGAGGAGATTAGTACACAGCTAACAAAATGTGGAGCATCATGGAGAAAGCGATATATTCATTGAACTTTCATTGATCAAAATAATGGCAAAAGAAGCAAATAAAAGAGTTCTACGGGATTATGCATTGTCTGGAGGGGATAGAATACAAATGAATATTGCAAGGCCTACAGTAAATGCAAATAATTTTGAATTTAAACCATATTAATTCAAATGGTTCAACAAACACAATTTGGTGGAAGTACATTTGAAGATCCTAATTCACATCTAGTTTTATTTTGGAGATATGTGACACTATTAAATTGAATGTAGTTAGTGAATATGCAATTAGGCTTATGTTGTTTCCATTTTGATTACAAGATAAAGCTATATTGTGGTTACAATTGCATACACCAAATACTTTTACCAGTTGGGCAGTATTGTCTAAGACTTTCCTTAACAAATTTTTTCCACCTGGTAAAACTGCTAAATTTCATATAGATATTACAAGTTTTGGCCAAGAAAAAGAGACCTTATATGAGGTTTGGGAGTGTTTTTGGGAGCTACTACGTAGATGTCCACATTAAAATTTGCTCAACAGGCTCATCATTCAAACTTTTTATAATAGTCACTTGTATACTACAAAACTCATGTGGATGCGCTGCCGAAGGTGCTTTAATGGGTATAGGTAAGTCGGTTAAAGAAGTACAAGAGTTAATTGAGGGGATGGCCTCAAAGAACTACCAATGGGCAAATGAAAGAGGTAACTAAAGGAAGACCGCAAGTATGCTGGAAATGGATACCCTTAATATGTTAAGCGCTCAAATGAACAATGTTGTTAAATTGCTTAGCAAGCAATCCAATGTTGATACAAGTTCATCATCCAATGTAAGTGCTGCTTCTTGTGCTACTTGTGACGGTGAACACGATACTAATGACTGCATGGATTTTGCACAGGTATAATTTGTCAACAACTACAACTGTCAACTCCAAAACAATCCCTATTCAAATACATATAATCCAAATTGGCAAAATCACCCAATTTTGGATAGAGAGAGCAAAATAATTAACCGAGACCAACCAATCCACCCAGCTTTCAACCGAGCCAATTTTCAGAATTTAAACCGGCTTGGGAATTGGCAATTAAGAAATTGGCAAATGCATCAAATGATAAAATTGAGAAGTTAGCGAGAGCTACAACTCAATGATTTGAAAAAATGAAGGAAGGATGAACCAAAATTGATAAATGAATTGATCAACTCACTCATATGTTTAGAAATATGGAAGGACGAATTGGTCAAACAGCCGATGCAATGAATGCTAGGCAACTGGGAGAATTACTGAGGAAGACAGAAGTGAATCCTACAAAGCATGTAAAGGCTATCAACCTTAGAAGTGGAAAGAATTGAGTGAGCTTTCGATGAAGAAGGATAAAGAGAAAGAAAACAAGGAAGAAAAAGAGATACAGAAGAGTGAAGGATTAGAAAAACAAAAGAAAGGAAAAGAGAAGGTAATGGAAGATGAGCTATCAACTTCAAAAACTATTTAAGTCCCACAATCGGTGCCTTTTCCTCAAAGATTGAGACCATCAAAAGTTGATAAAGAATTTGAGAAATTTGTTAGTATTTTCAAACAATTGCATATTAACATTCCTCTTATTGATGCCATTTTGCAGATTCCTTCATATGCTAAATTCATCAAGGAGATTATGACCAAAAAAAAGAAGATTGAAGATAGGGAACAAATAAAATTGATGGAAGAATATAGTGCCATTATCCAAAACAAGTTGCCACCTAAGTTAAAAGATTCGGGAAGTTTTTCTATACCTTGCACTATTGGTAATGTAGAACTTTCTAATGCATTATATGACCTTGATACAAGTATGTCTTTGATTCCTTTAACCGTGACTAGGCAATTAGGTTTGCATGAATTAAAACAAACTAATATTACCTTGCAATTAGCCGATAGGTCTATTAGATATTTAGTGGGCACATTAGAGAACGTTCTTGTTAAAGTGCAAAAATTTTTCATTCCAGTTGATTTTGTTGTCTTAGATATAGAAAAGGATGTTAATATGCCTATTATTCTTGGTAGACTATTGATGGCCACTACGGGTATTATTATTGATATTAAAAGAAGAACATAAAAATTTCAAATCGGTGAAGAGGAGGTAGAATATGATTTGAGTAAATTAGATAACTACCCCTCTTACATTGATCAAATTTATTCTATAGGTTTATGTGATGTTCTAACCGAAGAAGTGAGTCAAGTTCATTTTGACTATGACCCTCTTGAGTTTTGTTTAAATGGTATAGGAATGCAAGAGGAAGAAGTGGAGATGGTTGCTAATTTCTTGAGTGCTCAAGAACCATATAGGAAAGGAATATCATATGAAGACCTTGGAGTAAGCAAAGGACTTCCACCGCCGTCTGAATAAGTACCAAAGTTAGAACTCAAGCCACTATCAAATTATCTCAAATATGCATTTTTGGGAGAAAATGAGACACTACCAATGATGGTAAATTAATATCTTGAAGACAGACAACTTGAGAAACTTCTCAGAGTCTTAAGGAAGCATGTGATGGCAATTGAATGGTCTATTTCTAACATAAATGGAATTAGTTCAACAATATGTATGCATAATCTTACTGGAAGAGAATGCAAAACCAATAGTGGAAACTCAAAGCAGACTCAATCCGAATATGAAGGAAGTGGCAAGAGTAAAAATACTCAAATGGCTTGACGCAGGTATAATTTTTCCTATCTTTGATAGTGCATGGATAAGCCCCATCCATGTAGTGCCTAAAAAGGATAGAATCACTATTGTGGTAGCAAAATATGATGAAATGATTCCCTCTCGAATTGTGGTGGAGAGAAGAATTTGTATAGATTATAGGAAGTTAAATGTGATGACAAGAAAAGACATTTTCTTTTACCTTTTCTTGATCAATTGTTGGAACGCATAGTAGGTTATGAATTTCATTGTTTTCTTGATGGATTTTCAGGCTATAACCAAATTTCTATTGCTCCCAAAGATCAAGAAAAAACTGCATCCACTTGTCCCTATGGCACTTTTGCATTTTGAAGAATGCCATTTGCCTTATGCAATGCTCTTGCTATATTTCAAAGATGCATGGTGGCAATCTTTTCTGACTACATTGAGAAAATAATGAAAATTTTTATGAATGATTTTTCGGTTTTTAGAATGACATTTGATAATTGCCTTCACAATTTGGATTTAATTTTATAGAGATGTGAAGATACAAATTTGGTACTCAATTAGGAGAAATGCCACTTTATGGTAAAAGACAAAATCATATTTGGGCATAAAATTTTATCAAAACGCATTGACACTACAAGAAATCTAGCCATTTGTGACAAATTTTTCTGTGACTACACCAAAGTCGTCACAAAAGAGCCTCTAATGTGACAACATTCAAAGTCGTCACAGTTGAGTTGGAAAGACCCTGTATTAAGTGACGACTTTAATGTTGTCACATTGATGCTATCACTAACCATATCCCGCCAACACAAAGCCAACGCAGGAAATTGTACTAGTGACAAGGTTGTCACTAACGGGTTGGATTCTATGACAACAATGTTTGTCGTCACTAGTTCTATGATTTGTGACAACATATAGTCATCACAAAATGCCTCTGTAATTTAATGACAATAAATGCTGTCACTATGTGATAGGTTTTATTTTTTTGATTTGTAAGTTGATTGTAAATTTTTGTTTTAATTTTTTGCAAACTTCATACACACGAGAAGGGAAGGGGTGCCACCCCTAAATTTTATAAATACGGAAATAATAATGAAAGCTGTTACTATCTGACAGGTTTTATTTTTTTCACTTGTAAGTTGATTGTAAACTTTTTTTTATTTTTTTGCAAACTTCATACACACGGGAAGGGGTGCCACCCCTAAATTTTATAAATATGGAAATGATAACGAAAGCGGACAAAAACCGTACCTCCAAAGATACATGAATATTTAGAACTAAAATTCTAGAAGAATTTTGGCAGAGTTTCCCCTAAATTTTTTTGGTTAATGTGTTTATTGTGAATAATATTACAAGTAAATTATTGCAAAGTTCATTTGTATTAGAAATAGATTATTCCAATTTTAACTCAACTTTGAAAACCTATTATATACACACTTAAAAATAGACACAAATATACTGAGGCCATATATATGTAATGAATAAATATTAAATTAAACATGTGGGATTAATTAAAATTTTAGTTATTGAATATTTGAAACACTATTGTTTGATGATGATTTTGATATACTATCAAAAGTTAACTAATATGTCATAAGCAAGGGTGTCAATCATATTGTAATTATATTGACCAATCCAAATCCACTTATTAATAACCTACCCGAACCTGTCCATCAATTCTAAATGATTGAAATTGGTATCCAATTAAACCCATTTCGTTGGTCCATAGTGGGTTGATTAGATTCATGCATTCATACCCCTTTAAGAATAATGGCTTTTCTAATGAGTGCCCGATGAGCACTCACTAAAACACCTAACAATCATCTAACGTACCTAATTGTACTAATTACCTAACCATGATCAACCCAAACCTACCTAAATCACTTAGTTTCATACCTCTAGTCATAAGTTGTATGAGAGTGAACAAGAAGTACTACACTCTACACAAGTGAATGAATCTATCTTACAAAGACATTCACACGAGTCTTTGCTCATTATGTATATAGTAAGTTATAATGCAATTAATCACCTAAAATAATACATAATTTCAGCTTACCAAAAGAAAAAATGATGAAAAAAAACTAAAAAATGAAAATAATGCATTTGTTAATGATAGATGAGATTAATGAAAGGGAAAAAAAGAAAAAAGATAGCAAAGGCGTGTTTACTAAATAGCTAAAGGCGTGCAATACACCTTGGACACAAAGAAAGCGTGCCAAATATAACAATGAGGAACTTTCAGCAAGACTTTGAAATTAAAGGCAGGTAGGCCAAAGTTTTGTGTGGGTAATTGAAAGTGTATGAAACGACGTTGTTTTGCTCTTAAAACTTAACAAAAAGTGCTCAATCAAGCAAAACCACTTAACCCGTCAGACCTTCTTTCTTTCTTCTTAGACTAAGTTCACAGATGGGTTTTGTTCCCCTTCATTCCCCTGCACATAATTAGTACCAAATCTGAGCTTGATTTTGGTAAATTGAGTTGTCATCTTGCTGTGGGAACTGACCGGTGAAGATGACGTTCAACCGTGGCCTTCTTTCCTCTTGTTTCTCCTTCATTTCAGTCGCATAGAGTAGTAGTTTCAGCCTTCGTCTTGCTAAATTGAGCTGCCATTTTGCTTTGTTAGCTGATCGGTGACTAGGCCTTCAGTACTTTCTCCGTTTTTGGCATCTTTGCATAGCTAATCTGGGAGCATTTCTGGTAATGTTGCTGTCTCTCTTTTTTCCACACAATGAGTGAAGAAGAATGTGGGTAAATTTCTGCTGGAACTTGATGGAGTAGGTAATGTGTGACGACCCCATTACCAGTGCAAAAGGGTTTAGCGGATCGCCTGCCTAGCTCTCGCCAGGACTCGATAGCAAAACGATAAATGCATCAAATTCTCATAAAAGGATAATATGTACATTATATATATCCTTAATATCCACTACAAGACTACAAGAGTTAGAGTGTAACTCCCCTCAAGGTTTCTCACACCCGCTATCCAAAATACAAAATACATGGCCAAAACTCCAACCCAAAGCAAGTGCTAAAGAAAAGGGCTACACTATGCCTTTCACGCGTCAGTTCTTGCTCCGGCCCCTTGTTAAGGAAAACAAATTGAAAAGGATTAAGCTATATGCTTAGTGAATAATCAGGGGGGGAAAGCACATGTAAATCACATTTCCACAGATTTTTCAAGTCAAAAGCAAAAAGTAACACCACAATTAAGGATACGGGTGGCTTCAAAGCCGGCTCAATTTCCACGCTTGATCTTCCATTAACACTCCGTCAACCGATAATCCATAGACCCCACTCATACTCCTACCGTCCACCTTATCAATCCACTCTGGCCAGTCTACAGTACATAACAGCTTGAGCAATAATATCATTGAGATCCCAAAAGCATTGAGATCAGACCATTTATTTGGTCGGAAAATAACATTTACCATTGAGACCCCAAGGCAACCCCTTGAGATCAGACCATCTATTTGGTCGGAAAATAACATTTACCATTGAGACCCCAAGGCAACCCCTTGAGATCAGATCATCCAAGTGGTCAAAGAGCCACACTAACATTGAGATCTCAAAGGTATCCCTTGAGATCAAACCATCCAAGTGGTCAGGGAGCAACATTGACATTGAGACCCCAAAGGCATCCCTTGGGATCAGACCATCCACTTGGTCACTTATCACTAACAATATCACAGGTACAGATCATATATCACACAACACATGCATTCAAGAATCATATATGGAGCTTAGGCCGAGCGCGATAAAGTACACCCTCGTCCAAGCGCCCACTTATCACATTTCACAATATAATCACATATAAAGTCCTAATTACTCACCAAAAGTAGTACAAAAGCAAACAGGTTAGAAAAGTTCCCCGGTCTCCTCGACCTCGTCATTTCCTGTGAAAAGTTGAGCCAAAAGATTACTCAAACAATCACTAAGACGCCAAAACCATTTAGAAACACTTAAAACAGCAAATAAGGTACATGCATGGTTCGACTAAAACGGACGAGCAACGAAACGGAAAACACACACTAAAAGGTGTAAAGGCAGTTTGACACCATGTTTACTCATAACTCAAGCTACAAGTATCGGATTAGAGTGCATGAGGTGCCGTTTTGAAGCTAAGAGAACAAGCTACAACTTTCGTGAAAACAAATTCTGCCCAGATTCTCTCTTTTTAGGTCAAAAGTGTGGAAACAGTTCCAGAAATTTTCACGTCAGAATTTCTGACAGGCTAGGTTCAAATGATCATAACTCGGCACTCACAAATCCAAATCAAGAAATTCTAGAGGCGTTGGAAAGCCAGAACGAAGGGCTATAAATTTTGTGTTTTGGCCAAAAGCCAAATCACAAAGGATCAACACGAAAAACGAAGCCTAAGTTGCTGATCAGTCAACCCTGTTTTCCTGCTCTACATTAAATATTTTCATGCAACCAAAACGCAAACATGCAATTCCATTGACTCGAATGCGATAACAAACATGCAAATGCAGCCCTTACACATCCCATATTGCCCTCGACACACACAAACATACACATATACACGTACACGCTTTACACATCAAAGCATAACCGTCCAGCGACTCGAGTTATGCATTTCTCAACCATTGAGCACTAATGCACTAACAAGCGCTAACGCTTGGTTACCAAGCACACTAATAGGTCAAGATCATCATCACCCTATTAGGGTTCAACCATTTCACATCATGAATTCGTTGCCAAGGTAGTAACAAGGGACCAAGGAAGGCATAACAACAACCACAACCATCAATTCCATCATGAAATCTTCAACTAATGAAACCCTAACCCTACTCATATTCATGGCTAGGCATTAACACATAAAAACCAACCAATCCAATCCATAGAATCATCTCATAAGCTGAAAATAAGCATGATTCAAGCCAAAATAACCACAAAATCCAACCATTACATAACATCCATCAAAATTCCAACTTGTAACATAGAGGAAACTAGAGGAAACCTTTCTAGTTGGTGTTCTTAGTGCAACTAACTCCAAGGTAAGCTTCACCTCCAGCTCCAAATCAAGATTGAGTGATTGAACTTGCAAAATTTTCCCCAAGCTTTTCTCTCTTTTTTTCTCTCTTTTCCTCTCTTTTTTTTCCACGGTTTTCCTCCTTTTTTCTCCCCTTCTCGGCCCTTCTTGTTCTAGAAATAGCTAAGGATGACACTTCATAGATATTTATGCCTTGGTCAAAATTGGTCAAAGTGTCATGCCAATTCAACTAACAACTTAGGCTATTTTCCACTCTTGCCCACATGATTTCTTTTCCTATCAAATTAGTCCATAGATACTCAATTTAACCTAGCCTATCAAAGCTTAATCACACTTACTTAGGCTACCAATCACTTAGGAATCTTACTCACTCTTCTTAAGCATGCATTAACACACGTAAAATCAAAGAAATAACAAACTTGTAGTTGGACATAAAACTTAGATTTATTTTCAAAACTAGGGTCTTATGAATCCAAGCTAGGGTTTTTTTTATATATACAAATTAGGGTTTTATCCAGAATTTAGGGTTTTAAACAAACTAGGGTTTAAATTTCAAATTAGGGTTTTCAAACTTGTAAAACAAAATAGTTAAAAACAAACACTTTTAAAAGTAAAACAAGCCATATAAACACCTTGGCAAACAAAAATAATTATAATTAACATTATTTAATATTTTCCAAATATTGAGAAAAATCGGGGCCTCACATAATGGATAATGTAGCTATTAATCTGTCAAATGATGGTTAGAATAGTAGATTGGTGAGTCAAATTTGGCATGCATGTTGTTGATTTTGTTTTTGCCGTGGACTTTGTAGAGTTATTGACTGATACTTTCATATGCACTAAAGTTTCTTGAATGGATTGTGCTGCTGGGTAGAACGTAATATATCATGCTTCATTGTAAGCATTTGCTATAATGTGAAGTTAATGAAAGAAAGTTTGATTTTTTAGTATGAAATTAAGCATTGAGAACAATATGACAGTAAATAATGACATGAATACAGGCTATATACTGACGACAAAAGTCGTCACATAAAGTTTTCTAGTCAGTGACGACTATTGTCATCACTAAATAAATAGGTTTTGTGACGACTTGTCAAGGTCATCATATGCCTTCTATTTGTGACATAGAACTAGTGACAACGCTGTGACAGCACAAAATGTCGTCACTAGTTTTTTGTGTGATGACTTTTGAGTTTTGAGTGACAACAACTTCTTGTCACAGAAAGGCAATTTTCTTGTAGTGAGGTGGATAAAGAAAAAATAGTAGTAATTGAGAGAATACCGCCTCCAACAAATGTCAAGGGGATTAGAAGTTTTCTTGGACATGCAAGCTTTACCAACGATTTATCAAGGATTTTTTCAAAATTTTTAAACCTTTATGTGATTTATTATGTAAAGATACTCCATTTTCCTTTAATGATGAGTGTTTGGTTGCATTTAATAGGTTGAAAAAGGAGTTGATTTCGACATCGGTAATTATTTCACCGAATTGTTCACTACCATTTGAATTAATGTGTGATGCAAGTGACTATGCCATTGAGTAGTTCTGGTGTAAAGAAAATGAGGAAAATTGCATGTGATTTACTACACTAGTAAATTACTAAATGATGCTCAATCCAATTATGCAACCACTGAAAAGGAGTTTTTGGTGGTGATATTTGACTTAGATAAATTTAGATCTTATTTAGTAGGATCTAAAGTTGTCATCTATACAGACCATTTGACTCTTAAATATCTGTTGAGTAAAAGGAATGCAAAACCAAGACTAATAAGGTGGATTTTTCTTTTGTAGGAGTTTGATTTCGAGATTAAAGACAAAAAGAGGTCGAAAAATCTTGTGACAGATCATCTTTCGAGAATAGAAAATATACCATGTGAAGATCACAACCCCTATTAAGGAAAAATTTCCGCATGAATTCCTATTAGTGGTATAAGAATCGTCATGGCATGCCAATTTGGTGAATTTTGTGGTAAGTGGAATTATTCCAAAGGATTTTAACTATCATCAAAAGCAGAAATTCATCCATGATACCAAGTATTATTTTTGGGAAGATCCATATTTCAACAAACATTATGCAGATAACATGATAAGAAGATGCATGCTGAAAGATGAGGTACATAGTATTTAATGCATTGCCATAGCCGTGAAATGGGAAGACATTTTATACTTCTAAAATGGTGGCAAAGGTATGGAAATATGGATTTTATTGGCCAATTATGTACAAGGATGTTCATAATTATGTTAAATCATGTGACGAATGTCAACGGACCGGTAACTTCTTTAAAAGAAATGAAATGCCATTAACAACTTTTATGGAAATTGAAGTATTTGATCTACAAAGGATAGATTTTATGGGACTATTTCCTAGTCCTTATAATAATAAATAGATTCTTTTAGCAGTTGATTATGTCTCAAAATGGGTGGAAGCCATTATTTCACCTACCAATGATGTTAAAATTGTGCTTAAGTTCCTTAAGAGGAACATCTTTTGTAGGTTTGGAGTCCCGAAAGCCATTATAAGCGATGAAAGTAAGCATTTTTGCAATAAATCATTTGACACTTTATTGCTCAAATGTGGTTTTAGGCATAAGACTTTACTTCCATATCATCCACAAGCAAATGGCCAAGTAGAATTGACTAATCCGGAAATTAAGCTCATCCTTGTAAACACCATCAACGAATCAAGAAAGGATTGAACAATGAAGTTAGATGATACTTTATGAGCATATCGGCATTTAAAACTCCATTGGGAACGTCACCTTATCATCTTGTTTATGGAAAAACTAGTCATTTACCAGTAGAAATTAAACACAAGGCATATTGGGCCACTAAGGCGATTAATTTTGATTTTAAATGTACAGGTGAAAAGAGATTGCTCGAACTTAGCAAATTGGAGGAATTACGATTAATATCATATGAAAATGCCAAAATATACAAAGAGAAGATGAAATTTTGGCATGACAAGCATATTCTTCCAAAACAGTTGGAGGAAGGACAAAAAGTGCTCTTATTTAACTCACGCCTCAAATTGTTTCGAGACAAACTAAAATTAAGGTGGTCAGGACAGTTTATGGTGACTTGAGTATTTCCTTATGGAGTGGTGGAATTAAAGAGTGAAAATGGCATGCCTTTTAAGGTTAATGGTCAGAGATTGAAACCATATCTAGCCGGTGAGATGGTACCTAGAGGAGTAGTTTACTTCTTAGGAGACTCATCTATTAAAAAAAATAAAGGCAAAGTCAAGTTTAACGACTTTAAACAAAGAGCTTTTTAGGAGGCAACTCAATGTTTTTATTGCTTTTGAAGTGTTTTAATAGGTTTAGCTTGGTTGGAGCTTGGATAAACTTCCGTTCGAGGCCATGATTGAGATCTATCTCGAATCTAATCTCAAATCCCTCTGATATAAGTGCAATCTGAGATCCTTTTTCTTCATTTTTCTTCTTCTTTTCATCTCGGACCGCAAAATCCTTACCCTTACCTTTCAATCTTTAATTTCCATTGATTAAACTCCAATTTCTCACCATTAAATCATCAAGGAACCACTTGGGAGAAAAAATCTTCAAAAATTTTGCATAAAAAACATCACAAAATTGAATTTCGATCCTGATTTTAAAGTTTTAGGGGAAATCAATTTCACAAATTTTGAGGGTTAATTTGTGGACTTTCTTCATCGAAATCACCTATTGGTGCATCAACGAACATCATTTGGTAGATTCACGGTGAGTTTTTCAACAAACTCATTCATTCTTGGAATTTCATTTTTTTTTCATTTTTTCAAATTTTCTTGCAAATTCTCAATTAAATGTTTGGTTATGAATTGTGATGATATTATGATATTCTAGGGCTTGCTGAACTCTTTGTGGGAATTATGTGCTTAATTTTTGCTATTCCGAGTTGCGCTTATGAGAGTTTATCTTGATGCATAGTGTGAATATGTTTAAATTAAATTTCATTGAACATCATTGAGCTTATGTTATATAATTGATTGAATTTCGGTGTGACAATTGGAAAAGATTGAATTTGGAAAGGCAAATACATAGATAAAGTGGATATTTCCTTAAGAAATTGTGGTAATGCTCTTGGAAAATGTTAATGATATAATTTTTTTGAGGTGTAATTTCTTGCATTTAGGGTGTAATGGTAATGAATAGCATGAAATGTGGTTACATATACTATTTTCAGTTCAATATGAAATTGACATATTTTAGTTTGAAAGGTACAATGGCGCGAACTAGAGGAAAGAGGCGAGTCGAATAAGAACCTACCCCACCATTCTCTTCCAAGACACCTGAAGCTACTCCTTCTCCTTCTTTGAGTGAAGAAGAAGACAAGATAGCACATTTACAAAGATAATGAGCCATATCAAGTCGCCAAATGCAAGCGTCACCACCTCCACTGCCTCCTACTTTTGATACCACTCGTTACATCAAAATATAATCAAACGTGGTATAAAACTAGCTTGGAAAAGGAGATTATCACTTAAAAGCATTTGGTGCCGGAGGTTGATGCACACTATCATATTACCACTGCCTTTGCTCGAGTTGGATGGGTTCCGATCCTTTCCTTGCCCCAGCAATTCTACCCAACCTTAGTCTGGGTCCAGGGCACACGATTAGTTGTCGAGCGAGACATGTTCTCTACTCTCATCAATTGTCAGAATAAGGGCATTGATGTAAAAATCACAAAAGAATTTCAATCATGTGAGCCTTGGGATGTGGCAGTAGCAGTGAATTGACTTGGATGAGCCTACCACACATCATGAGGCACTAAAAAGTTGGTATTTGTAGACTTATTTCAAGGCCGCTATCACTTACTCCTCTATTTCTTCACCCAAAATGTCTTGCCCAAGAAGAGTGGGAAAAGTAAATTGAGAAATAGAGATATCTATTTCTTGGACAAGATGATCACAGGGATGGGTACTCATTTGATCGAAATTTCCTTACCAAGTATTATTATTAGCTATTTGTGCATGACGACAAGGATGAAACCCAGTGACTCTACTTTGGTTTTCCTCACCTCCTCTCCCTTTTATTTGAAAAGAAAGGCATAAATGTGAGTGGGGAGAACAAGGTGAAAACCAAGTCTTCCAATGAGGTGAATATTTCACTCCTGAAATCATTGAAAATTTCCACTGATTTTTGAGCTGCTTTAGTTCGCAGTGCGAGCACAGGTGAGGTGTCAATGTCTACTTAGACTCTAGGAACCACTGCCACCACTTCTACCCCGCTTGAGATCCTAGTCACTCGATCCTCTACCTTTATTCCCATTCCTCCTCTACCTCCACCTACTAGATCTCATTAGAGCAAGATTTTGAATGTCATTTGTTGTATGGAGACAAGGTGATGGAATGAATTGATCGCCATGTACAGAGGGTGATGGAGTGCCTCAATCGGCATGACAGCCATCTTCGAACATTGGAGGAACACTTTCATATTATATGCCTACTAACGCCTATACTTCACCAAGGAGATGATGATACCTCTGGAGTGGCACATACTAATGAGAGAGAAGCAGATGGAGGTGCGACTCATCGAGCGACATGACTCCAGAGTTATACATAGTGAGGTGGAGACTTTGAGGCATACTGCTACAGGTGTTGGCCACATGATGGCTTAATTTTATTGCTTTATTTTTCTTTTTCTTATCTTTTGACTTTTAGGCTATGTTTGAAATTCGTAAACCTTTGTTTTTTTTAGTAATGTGTTGTTTTACTTTGTGTTCTTAGTAATTTTTAAGCTTAATTGTGACCCTACAGTTGAGTAAGCAAATGGAAATTAATGGATGCTCGTTATAGTCAATGTTCATGAAAGGATTGCTATGGATCTCTATTTCATTTTAGGGGAGTTTTTACTTCATTTATTTTATGTTTACCTCCTACACATTGAGGACAATGTATGTTCTAAGTGTGGGGGGTGAAATTGGACTTTATGTGTTTATATGTTTGATATTGTGCTTATTGTGGTTATGTTTTAACTTGAAATTGTCTGTTATGCTATAAAATTGTTTGAAATTAGGATTGTTGGTAGGGAGTTTGGTCTACTCATAAGGGGAAACTCAGTCAAATTTTTTCAACAAATTTTTCATAGTTGCACTGTGGCCTAAAATTTTTGAAATGGATGTTAAGTTTTGGTTATTGAAAGTCAGTTGGGTCATTGATTTTCCAAATTATTGAAACTCCCCTAATTTTCAAAATTAGTGCAAATTTCTAAGCATCAGCACTTATTCCTTTGACAATTTAATTGGATAAGGAAAGTGCAAGTACTTCACTGAATTCACTTAACTGTGTGAACTTTTGAGCCAAGAGCAATTCATCTTAATATAACTCTAATTTCATTTGTTGAGTGTATTTCACATTTGGATTAATTATTCTAGAACTTGCATTATTCGTACACGTTGAGACCACATTTTTGAATTAAATGCATGAAAATGAAAAAGGTGATTAGGATTTCACCTACTTTAGACTTTCTTTTAACAACCAACCTTGATACATATTTCCTTAGAAAACCTTGTTGAGCCTTGACCATTTTCTTTGGCATTAACCACAAAATAATCCCATTTGACCATGATACTATCCTCGCCCTATCTCAGACGAGAGCCAGATCACGCAAGCCCACAGGATCTAAAACCTTATATCTAGTTTAGCAGCGGAGTTCTTAAACACACTTGGACCACACAAGAACGAATAAGATAGTAGCTCGACACCACAAATAAGGTGACTACTTGATTGATAAAGTCATGTGAACACTTAGAAACCTTCTAACGTGCTCAAGGTTTGCTTCAAGAAGCATGAGATGAACTCTCAATAAGATGGAAAAGTATTCGACTTTCACTAACTCCCTAAAAATAATGTTGGCAGCCTTTCTATAGACTTTACAATACAAAACCTACTAAGCTTAGGAAAAGGACTAATTCAGCCTTAATTAAGGCAAGCTGGCCGAGCTTTAATGTCCTATTAAACTAGGATTATGACCCCAAAAAAACAACTAATGCAACAAATAACTAACTAATGCGACAAAGCATAAAGCTGGCTGCTTATTAAAAGACAAACAACCTAAAAGCCTATGCACTGAAATTGATGAAGCTAGAGCTAAGAAAAGTAGCAAGGCACTCTCACATCATTCCTCTCCTCTTGAAAGGATTTGTTCTCAAATCGTCAGAACACGGTGAATGAGATAGCCCCTTGGAAGATCTTCAGGACTACATACAATTTGACATGTCACTTACGCATCTGTAAGATGGCAACTACGTTCTCAATCCCGGATTCACAAATCAGCAAGCAAGGTAAGCACCACATATCATAGTATGCAGGGCAATTCAGCAAAGGCAAGGAACTCAGCAGGGAGATGTCCATTTCCAAGCTAAATGATGTGGCCAAAAAACTTAGCTCTAGACAAGGTGATGTAAACCAATGATTCACTTGGTCAAAATACAGCAACAAGCAAGGACAACCACGAACTTTAGCTGGCAAAAACTCTTCAAAGGCGCAAGGCAGCAATAGGATATCTCCAGTGAACTTTGGGCGTAACCTACACGACATAGCTAGGAACACACAACCAGCTTCAAGAGTATAAGAATGCATGAGTTGTCAATCAGCCTCTACAGCTCCTAAGAAACTTCCAAAAGATGTAGGGATGGAACAAATTAAAACAAATGTGATCATGCCTCAAGAAACCTGCACAAGGGAGAAAACACTAAACATAGTAAATGTTAGTGCAATAGAACTCAAATCAGCCCCATTAGTCTCTATTTTGTGCCCAATAAGCAGAATTCGATTCACCCCCCTTGATGCATGGTCTTATCTTTCTTTTTCTTCTTAACCTGTAGTTCATTTTCTTTTAATGATTGCTCTTGGTCCTTGGCAACTTGTTGAGGCATTAATGGTGCCAAAGTGATCTTTTTATCACCATGGTAGAATGAATACCTATTGGCTCGGCCACTGAAGGAGACATCTTTATCAAACTACCACAGTCATCCTAGGATGATGTGAGTAGCTTTCATGGGCACAACATTGCATAAACCTTATCGGCATATGCTCCAATGCATATAGGCACACATGCTTGATGATATACTCGAACATCACCATCATTTGTCAACCATTGTAGACGGTACGGCTTTGGATGCTTCATGGTTGGAAGTGCCAAACACTCTACCAGGATTAGGCTTACAACATTAGTGTAGCTTCCACCATGCTACTATCACAGTGCAAATTTTGTCTCGAACATGGCAGCATGTATGGAAGATGTTTTCTCATTGGGATGTGTCTTCAGCACATGTAATTGCAATTAAGGACTTACAAGTCACCAAACATCCCACATGTCCCTCACGTGGTGCGATCTCTTCCTCGGACTCATCATCTTCAATCAAATTCCCTCATAAGCGGCCTCATCATCTATAACAACCTCACCACTATCCAACATAAGCATGATGCGTTGATTAGGGCATTGAGATTGTATATGGCCATACCCTTGGCACTTAAAGCACTTGTGATCTTGGTTACACGCCTTGGAAGGATCTTACACCACTTGGACAGCTTTGGAATCACTCTTAGGAAACACCCTTTGAATAGCTTCACGCAACTTAGATGATGAAGAAAGGTTGGTTGCAACTTCCTCCTTCTTTGGCTGAGTATTACGCCAATTTGTAGCTTGAGATATGGAATTTTGACGTACTGTACCCCTCCTCTTGAGGCACCTTGCTATTTTCACCGCCTTGTCAACATCTCATTCAAGTCCATGTAGTGTTGAAACTCGACACGTTCAGCAATTTCAGGCCTCATACCATTTAAGAAACGTGCCATAGTTGATTCGCTATCTTCATGGATGTCCACTCTCATCATTGCCATCTCCATCTCTTTAAAATAGTCTTCCACGAATATTTCACCTTGAGTGAGCGTTTGCAATCGTTGATGCAAGTCTCAGTGGTAGTAACTCGATACAAAACATTTCCTTATGATGCTCTTCAATTCACCCAACGAGTTAACTCTGCTTTCACCATTTTTTCTTCGGCTCATACAGAGTTGATCCCACCATACCATGGCATAGTCAGTGAATTCCACAGTAGCTAACTTTACCTTTTACTCTTCGGTGTATGTGTGGCAATTGAACACCATTTCGATCTTGCTCTCCCACTCCAAATAAGCCTCAGGATCAGATTTGCCTTGAAAAGTAAGAATCTTGAGTTTGATCCACTTTATCGATTCAGCACCTTGCTTGGACAGCTTGCGTTCAGCTTTAGAACGTCACTCATATTCTTCTTCTTCATTGGATGAATTTGATTCGGTCAATACTGCAACTACCAGTTTTGGATGGAGTATATGACTTTTCTATACTATCCATTCGTTCATGCAAGGGATCAAGGGTACTTTTCATCATCTTTTGGAATTGTTGCATCATATCTTCCCACTTTGGTTGATTCAATAATTTCCTCATTTCGCTCCCTTACGTGTTTACTCTCAAGACTCATGTATTTCACTCAAGGGCTCAAGCACTCCAAGAATCTCACACTTTCTCTGAGCTCTTGAGCACTTTCCTTGAGGAGGCTAGAGTTATTTTCAAGTAATCACATAACTTTACCAATCAGCTTTGAGGAATCACCACGAGAGTAGCTTTACATGATCACAATTGCAGCAAGAAACTCGATAAAATAGACCAGATTATGACCAGATTTTGAGTATGAACAATCACAGAATTATGCTGGAAAAATGTTGATTGGATTCAGCTAGAATCAGGTAGGAAAAAAGTTAAAGAAACAATTTGACAACCAGCAAGTCGACTTGTAGACTCAAGAAATAACACGTTCAGACCTGAAACTTGATGTGTTAGAGTAGAACTAGAGGTAAAATCAGACCTAGAATCACGCCCAAGGCTAGATGAAAACCTTAGACACAAACTCAGGTTTAATTCAATCACACGCAAGCTAAAATTTGGGGTTGAGTCGGGCCTAGAACTAGGTCTTTTATTGCTGCAATTTGGGGCAATATTTGACTGAAATGACTACAATGAAACTCACAATTTGCTGCAAAAAATTTGAGCCAATTCGGTTCTGAAACAGGTATGAAACCAGCAAAATAGATTTGACAGCAAACTCCAGGTTTGGGTTTTGACAGCAATATGGCAGTAGCTAGTTAACAAAATTTGCCGCACTTGGAGGAGGTTCTTATTCTGGAATTTAGGTTCTTTTCAACCCACAAAAGGTTTAGAACTAACCATATTTTTGGTTCCGAGAATGTTTAGGAAAACAAAATCTGGTTTAGATTGGATTTGTATGGTAGTTTCCTAAACAGATTTGGAAAGTTCAAGAAGGTTGGTTGGCAGTTTCTTAACCATAATCTGATCAAGCTTGAATTTCCCCTTCAAAAGTGTTGGAAGATAGGGCCGAGTAATGTTAACAAGAATAACAAGAATAAAAGGAAAGTAGGACACGCTTGAGTCGTGCTAGGTAGCACTGTCCTAAGAAACTATTTTCGAATATTGAAAATGTTTCCCCAGGATTAAACAAGCCTTCTTCTTGTTATCAAGAAGGAAACTACCAACAAATTCTGATATCCAGCGAGAATCGAGAGAAGAGAGGTGAAGAGAGAAAGTAGGAGAGGGAAGAGAGTCAGATTGGAAGGTGTATCACTCTTTGAGAAGGAGGCAGTATTTATAGGAAAAATTTAACAAAGATCCGTTGGTCCATTAAATGCTGCGACGTTTACGTACAAAAGGTAAAAATTCAATGCAATAAATCATGGCATGATTTTAGGAAGGAAACGTTTGGAAATTAATCTGTCAGATTTCAATGCCATAAAATCATGGCATGATTTTAGGAAGGAAATGTTAGGAAATTAATCTGTCAGATTTAATACCATAAACATTCCTAAAACGTTAGAAAATTAATCTGTCAGATTTAATACCATACCATAAACACGATTTTAGGAAACGTATCTGCAGATATTATTTTCTACCGTTTTCAGTCAAAGCGTTTATGATAACGTTAAAACGTTTCAGTCAAAACTTTTATGATGATTGACAAAAACAAAACCAAGGTGAACCGCGTTTAACCCACGCGCAGGGGGGGAAATCTGACCGTTTGAACTAAATTAGCCCAATTCAACTTCCCCTACATGCGCGCGAACCCATGCTAACTCTCATCACAAGCCCAATGGAGAGTTAGACAATATAAAGTGTTTAAAAAACTCCTTGGTTTTCCAATGTGGGACAAAGTCTTTTGAAATACAATATCTACAACAATCTCCCACCTATTTCAAAAGATTTTGAATAGAACAATAACAGAGGAAGGAAAATTTGCTGGATATATTTTGAGTTCAACGTACTTAGTTTGGTGTCTTTTGGACTATGAACCAAACTTAGACTGATAAGATATGTCTTACAGAATTATTGGTGAAATATGTATTTCTATGAACCAATAATTCTTTTTATATGACAGAGATCTTACCAATCACATTGTAACCCATAATTTGCTGTTCAACGCGGTTTTGCGCATTTAGGCGTCGCCTGCCTAGTTGTTCATGAGAGCTCTAAAGATTTGGCCAAAAAATCTTATAGGAGCGGCCCCACTCCACTCTCATATAGGTGAATTTATCAAATGTATACTGCTCAAAATACACCTCCCTAAGGGGATATAAATTCATTAAGAGTATTTAAACTCAACCTTACAAATACTAGCAGTCAAAGCACTTATCTCAAAGGGACTTTAAATTTCAAGTGCTTTACAGTCAATATCGATTTGTTATTACCCATATGAACCTACTTCATGGGATCACCAATCACATAGGTTGGGTTACCATCTTTATTGACAATTGTTGGCCCAAGTCCCATCTCCCTCGTAGTTTGAAGAATTAACTTTCTTCCTACAGGTTTAGTCAGAGGATCGGCCAAATTGAACTCTGACTTCACAAAATCAATGGAAATAATTCCATCTCTAAGCAGCTGCTTTACGACATCATGTCTCAATCTCATGTGTCGACTTTTACAATTAAAAGATTTATTTTTGGCAATAGCGATAGCCGCTTGACAATCACAGTGTATGGATACTGGAGGCAACATGTCCTTAGTTGAAGGAATATTAGCTAAGAAATTCCTTAGCCAATCAGCCTCAGTACCAGTCAACTCCAGAGCTATAAACTCTGATTCCATAGTTGACCTAGCAATGATTGTCTGCCTGGCTGATTTCCAAGCTACTGCCCCACCCCTGAGGGTGAACACATAACCACTAGTGCATTTTGTATCATTTGAATCAGAGATCCAATTAGCATCACTGTAACCCTCTAATACAGTGGGAAATCCACTATACAGGATACCAAAATTTATGATTCCTCTCAAATATTTCATTAGTCTGACTAATGCAAACCAATGCTCACGATTGGGATTGTGAGTATATCTACTCAGTCTACATACAGCATAAGCTATATCAGGTCTAGTAAAATTCATCAAATGCATCAGACTCCCAATAATCTGAGCATATTTAGACCAGCAATGGGTCACCATTATTTTTCTTTAATTGAGTGTTAGCATCATAAGGAGTGCTTACCGGTGTCACATCATAATTTTCAAATTTCTTAAGAAGTCTCTCTGTATAATGTTCTTGTGACAACATTATACCATCATTTCTCCTTATGATTTTAACACCTAATATTATTTTTGCTTCACCCAAATCTTTCATATTAAAACTAGATGACAAAAAATGCTTAGTACTGTTGACAATATTTAAGTTTGTACCAAATATAAGCATGTCATCCACATACAAACTAATTATCACATATTCATTGTCTACAGTTTTAACATATACATATTTATCCACTTCAACAGATAAAAAACTATCATTTATCAATACTTGATCAAATTTTTCATGCCACTGTTTAGGAGCTTGTTTTAGGCCATAAAGTGATTTAACTAATTTACAAACCTTATTTTCTTGTCCAGGTACAATACATCCTTCAGGTTGTAACATATAAATTTCTTCTTCTAAATCACCATTTAAAAAAGCTGTTTTGACATCCATTTGATGTACAAAAAGTTTATGAATAGAAGATAAAGCAAATAAAATACGAATAGAGGAAATTCTTGTTACTGGTGCAAATGTATCAAAATAGTCAATATTTTGTTTTTGAGAAAATCCTTTGGCTACCAAACAAGCTTTGTATTTATCTATAGAGCCATCAGGATTATATTTTCTTTTAAAAATCCATTTGCAACCTATAGGTTTCACACCTGGAGGTAAATCTACTAAAATCCAAGTCTTATTTTTCATAATAGAATCGATTTCAGCTTTAATTGCTTCTTTCCAAGATTTAGAATCCGAAGAAAAAAATAGCATCAGAATATGTTAAAGGATCATTGTCAACAAGAAAAGTTTGAAAATCATTTCCAAATGAAAATTCTTTTCTTGGCCTTTTACTCCTTCTTAATTCCTCGTTAGGAATTATCTCTTTATTTATTTCTACAGGTGCATGAGAAATTTTATTAGATAGTGGAAAAATGTGTTCAAAGAATTCAGCATTTTTAGTCTCAATAATTGTATTACAATCAAGCACGTCACTTCTTAAAACAAGAAATCTATATGCAGCACTGTGTTCAGCATATCCAATAAACATACAATCAGAAGTTTTAGAACCTATTTTTCTTTTCTTAGGTTCAGGCAATAAAACTTTAGCAAGACATCCCCATACTTTCAAATATTTCAGATTTGGTTTATAATTTTTTCATAATTCATAAGGTGTTTTGCCAGTCCTTTTATGAGGAATTCTATTTTGTAAGTGACATGCAGATAATATAGCTTCTCCCCATAAGTTATCAGGAGCATGTGAACTAATTAACATGGAATTCATCATTTCTTTTAGTGTTCTATTCTTCCATTCAGCTACTCCATTAGATTCTGGTGAATAAGATGGTGTTATTTCATGTATTATGCCTTCTTGTTCACAAAAACTATCCATAGATAAATATTCACCTCCTCTATCAGATCTAATTCTTTTTATCTTCTTATTAAGTTGATTTTCTATTTCAGACTTATAAGATAAAAAGGCATTATAAGTATCATCTTTATTTCTAAGTAAATAAAGTTTAGTATATCTAGAATAATCATCTATAAAAGTAATATAATATCTTTTACCACCTCTTGTCATAGTTTGTTTTAAATCACCTAAATCTGTGTGAATTAAACTTAATAATTCAGTTTCTCTCTGAACAGTTATACAACTTTTCTTTGTTATTTTACTTTCTGCACATATTTCACATTTATCCATGTTGTCATTATTAATACCAGAAAGTAAACCAAGTGATTGCATTTTCTTTATATAACTTACATTCACATGTCCTAATCTTGCATGCCATAAAGAAATTGAATCAACAATATAAGCAGAAAAAGAAGCATTTTCATTGATCACATTGGAAATGTTAAGTACAAAGAGTCCCTGGTTACAATAGCCTTTTCCTACAAACACATTATTTCTGGTCATTACAATCTTATCAGATTCAAATGACACTTTCACCCCAACTTTTCCCAACAATGATACAGAAACCAGATTTGCCCGAATATTAGGCACATGCAGCACATCATTAAGAGCCAAAGTTTTTCCTGAAGTAAGTTTCAAGAACACTTTGCCCTTTCGAAGGACTTTAGCAGTCCGTGAGTCTCCAAGGTAGACTACCTCTTCATCCTCCCCTATTGGAGTATAGGAGGAAAAAGCTTCTCGATTTGCACATATGTGCGGTAGCTCCAAGAATCTACTACCCACTCTTTTACATTGGCTGCAATGTTTGCTTGTGAGATGACTGCAGCAATTATTTCATCTCCTTCGACTAAATTAGCCTTAGGAGGATTACCAGCTGCTTTGTCATCTTTATTATATCTGCACTGAGCAGCATGGTGCCCTGGTTTTCCACAACTATAGCAATTTCCTTTCTTTTTAAAGTTGGAATTCTTTGGTTTGTAGTTGTGATTTCTAGACTTGTTGTTTTGGGATTTATTGGCGTACCTTTTATTGTTGCTTTGTACCAAATTAGCTTTGAAAGCTATCTATTTTGCTTTGGCAGCTCTTAATTCCCTTTTGCTTGAATCCTCAATCAGAATGTGTTTCATGAGCTCATCCATAGTGTAATTTTTCTCCTTGTGCTTCAAGTTGTTTTTGTAATCAGCCCACGACTCGGGTAGCTTTTCAATCAGCATGCCCGCAGCAAATTTCTCGAGTAGCTTGATGTCTTCATTTTTCAATTCTTCTAACAGCATTTGATATTTCGTGATTTGATTTTTTATTTCCTTTTTGTCAGTCATTTGCCATTGGTTGTATTTACCAACGACGAATTTTTGCTTGGTTGCATATTCGGCAGTGAATTTTGTTACCAAGGCTTCCCAAATAACCTTAGCTTCTTTGCAACTACAGTAGGCATCAAACAATTCATTAGAGAGAGTTTGCAAAATAGTGTGTCTACATACCTTATTGCCATATTGCCATGTTTCTAGGGTCTTGGCATCCTCTGTTGCAGAAGGTTGCAATTCGGTAAGTGCGTAGGCTACTCCATGAATATCGAGGAGAGAGTGCACACGTTCTTGCCATCTTTTGAAATTTTCATTAGAAAAAATTTCAATTTTGGATACATCTGGAAATGGCTTAGCGAACGGCAGGGCGACAGCAACTGATGAAGTTGATTGTTGAGAGGCGTTAACATTGTCGGTGGCCATAGTTTCTTAGATTGTTGGAAGATAGGGCCGAGTAATGTTAACAAGAATAACAAGAATAAAAGGAAAGTAGGACACGCTTGAGTCGTGCTAGGTAGCACTGTCCTAAGAAACTATTTTCGGATATTGAAAATGTTTCCCCAGGATTAAACAAGCCTTCTTCTTGTTATCAAGAAGGAAACTACCAGCAAATTCTTCAGTATATCCAGCAGAGAATCGAGAGAAGAAGGAAAGTGAAGAGAGAAAGTAGGAGAGGAAGAGAGATCAGATTGGAAGGTGTATCACTACTGAGAAGGAAAGCAGGTATTTATAGGAAAAGTTTAACAAAAGATCCGTTGGTCCATTAAATGCTGCAGAGAACGTTTCTGTAACATAAAAGGTAAAAATTCAATGCAATAAATCATGGCATGATTTTAGGAAGGAAACGTTTGGAAATTAATCTGTCAGATTTCAATGCCATAAAATCATGGCATGATTTTAGGAAGGAAACGTTAGGAAATTAATCTGTCAGATTTAATACCATAAACATTCCTAAAACGTTAGAAAATTAATCTGTCAGATTTAATACCATACCATAAACACGATTTTAGGAAACGTATCTGCAGATATTATTTTCTACCATTTTCAGTCAAAGCATTTATGATAACGTTAAAATGTTTCAGTCAAAACTTTTATGATGATTGACAAAAACAAAACCAAGGTGAACCGCGTTTAACCCACGCGCAGGGGGAGGGAAATCTGACCGTTTGAACTAAATTAGCCCAATTCAACTTCCCCTCATGCGC
Organism: Gardenia jasminoides; assembly: GCA_013103745.1. NCBI lineage: Eukaryota > Viridiplantae > Streptophyta > Magnoliopsida > Gentianales > Rubiaceae > Gardenia > Gardenia jasminoides. The sequence goes on from CM023103.1 coordinate 35,872,974, forward strand.
GCGAGCCCATGCTAACTCTCAGCTCATCACAGGCCCAATGGAGAGTTAGACAATATAAAGTGTTTAAAAAACTCCTTGGTTTTCCAATGTGGGACAAAGTCTTTTGAAATACAATATCTACAACAAAAAGTAGATTAGGAATTCTGTTTTGCGTTACAAAATCTGATTTGGAAAGCTGGTTTTGCTAGCCAAATCCAAAACAGATTTGTTTCCTATAAGCTGGACAGATTCTGTTCAGTTTTGGAAACAAGATGAAATCCGATGGTATTTGATTTTGAGATGAAAATAGAATCAAGTTTAAACGAATTAAGAAGCTTGCTGGGAAAGAGAAATTTTTAACACAAAGCCTCCCCCTTTTAATCTCAATTTTGGATCAAACAAGGTTTGAAACAAGCAAGATGGTTTCAAGGAGCAAGCAGTTTCGACAACTAGCAAATTACCAAGGAAACTTTGATGACTTCAAGATTCCAGAATTTTTCTTCAAGAATTCAAGAACCAAACCAACACAACTTATCATCAATATTCAACCCAAATCATGAAAAAGAATCCAAGGAAAGTTTCGGACTTCACAGAATTCAACAACCAAAAGTTTCTTGAAACAAAATGTGACACAACAAGAACACGGACAGCAAGAACTTGAAGAACCCTAACGACAACAGGAACAAGGTCAGGGCATTTTTTTATGACTAAAACAGCAACAAAACTCACACTACAATACACGAAGAACAACAGAAACTAGATGAAATCACACACACAAGAGCCACAAAAACAAAGCTGAATATAACGACACAAAGAAAACCCTAGCGATTGAACAAGAAGAAAACCCTAACGGCTGACTTTTTTTTCACAAAGTTGCAGCAATTTTAACACAAAATAAGGAACAAAAAAAAATCTGAATTTTGACTTAAAACAAGAAAGATAATTTGGGCAGAATTAACAAACCCTAGACAAAAAATAACTGCTAGAGACTCGACACACAAGAAGAAAACAAAACGAAACACAAGAATATAACTCAATACCTTCAACTCTCTGATACCAACTGATATAATCCTCATCCTATCTCAGACGAGACTCGGATCACACAAAATCCACAGGATCTAGAAGCTTGTATCTAGTTTAGCAGTGGAGTTCTTAAACACAATTGGACCACACAAGAACGAATAAGATAGTAGCTCGACCACAATCAAGGTGACTACTTTATTGATAAAGTTATTTGAATACTTAGAAACCTTCTAATGTGCCCAAGGTTTGCTTTAAGATGCATGAGAAGAACTCTCAATAAGGTGGAAAATTATTCGACTTTTACTAACTCCCTAAAAATAACGTTGGCAGCCTTTTTATAGGCTTTACAAGACAAAACCTACTAAGCTAACGAAAAGGGCTAATTTGGCCTTAATTAAGGCAAGTTGGCCGAACTTTAATGTCGTACTAAACTAGGATTATGACCCCAAAAAAAACTAATTCAACAAATACTAACTAACGCGACAAAGCACTAAGTTGGCTGCTTATTGAAAGACAAACAACCTAAAACCCTACACACTGAAATTGATGAAGCACCAGTTAAGAAACATAGCAAGGCACTCTCGCATCAGACCATTTCTTTCAAATGCCTATTTGTTAACCTTTAAATCAAAAGGATGTTTTAACTTTAACGAGGGGTAATTAAAAAAATAATGAATCCAAGGGGATTAAAGTATAAAAGTGGCAAGTAGATATATCAGTCCCTCTTCTTCTTTTTCTTCCAAAAAAAAGGAAAAGAGGAAGGAAGAAAAAAAATTGAAAGTAAGAAGGAAGAAAAAAGGAAGGAGTTGTTGAGGGACTTGAGGTTAAAGTCATTATTATACTTGCCTAGTTCATGTCAATATGTTATCTACCTTAGAAATTCATGTGAAAATCATTTGAATGTGCACCCTTGTTATGAATGTTAAAACATTTCTTTTAATAAATTTCACCAAAATTACCTTTCTCATACCAAAACCTTTAATGGTAACCCCATTACAACCTTGTAAAGACCTTTAGATTTATGTGTTTAATTCATTTTAAAGTACTGGAGAAGTGACATATGTGCAAGGTTATGTTTATGATTTTCCAAGTTGTGGTTTGAGTGTTAATTTCTCCATATAGGTACACCTGAGTGTTGAGTGCTTCATTGACAAATCCATCATAAGGAAGTGAAGTTTTGCATGATTTGGATTCAATCATAATTGTGGAAGAATAAGTGTATGTGATGGACGTGTGCTAATGATTTTGAAAAAAAAAAATTGCTTGAGGACAAGCAATGATCCAATTATAGGGGAATTTAATAAGATTTTATTTTACCTATAATTTGTGTGTCATTTAGTATTAGTTATATAGTATTTTTTGACTTTAGTTAGGTGTTTTTAGTTAATTTTAAGAAAAAATTCTCCAAGTTATATTTTCTTGTAATTCACCAAAATTGAATGGATTAATGCACAAATTAATGTTGTTCTTATAGAATTTGGAGCTTTGTTCATGCTTGTGGATTTATTGGGGAAAAATTTCAGTCAAATTTCATCAAAAAGGTTCAAATTTCAAGGAATTTTTGTAGAAGTCGAAGTAGTGTGTGAAATAAAAAGAGGAACAGGAGAGATCGATACGAGCTCGGATTGACCATGCAACCCCATGGATAAGGCCCTTGGATTGGAATCAGAAATCAAAGGATCGATCCGAGAGGACCGATCCAACCTCAGATCTAGTATGATGAGCCCTCGGATCGTGCTCAATAGACAAAAATAAAAAAAAATAGGGGAATTGGATCCCAGCAGCATACAAACTGATCTGACCTTGGATTAAGGCATCGGATCTAGTTTCAACTTTTACAATTGGCAGAACAAGTGGAGCTCATTTCACACTAACTTTTTTTATTTTTCTTCAGAGGAAATTTCGATTGGAAGACAGCTATATGGGCTGAAAGTAACATGGACAAGCATTTAGTACCTTTTAAGGGTAAGGATTTCTCTATTAAAAAAGAGGAGACTAGAAGTTAAAATAAAAAAAAAAAAGAGGAGAGAAAAGAAGGAGAAGAACCCTTTCTCCATTCTATAACAATAGACATAACTTTTATTCATTTTTCTTGAAGAACTCTTGAAACACACTAGATGTAATCCTTGTTTTGATGGCAATAAAGATGATGAAGTTTGGGAAAAGTGTTTCTTCCTTTAAATGAGCACTTCTTTTTCCTCAATCTTTTTATTGTTTGAAAAAGATGTGTGGTTATATCATGATTTTGAGTTTCTGTGTTAAAACTAGCATGTCTAGTTAGATCTGTTTGTTCTAGGGGAAGGTGAAGCTTTTCATTGCTTGATTATGGATGATTAATGTTGTTTTGACCAAGCTTGTTTTTGTTGGTTCATCTATTAATGCTTGAATATTTGTGAATGCTTGATCTCCATTTCCAAGTCATATTAGTTGTTATTAATCTATGGAAATAGTTGATGACAATGGAAAAGGATAGAAGAAGTTTAAGTAGTAGGCACACAAAAGTAGTGGTACTCTTAAGTGGATATTATTTGATTTCTTGTCCTTGATTAAGTTGATACATGAGATTTTATCACGAAAGTAAGTAAATCCAAGTGTTAGCTAGTTTGATTCATTGGCGAAAGCAAGTTCCAATTCGTGTAGTGAAATCTATCCCTAGTAAAGCAAGTGAATTAGTTAAAGTTGATGTTGGTTCCCATGATTAAGCATGTTTAATGGATTTTACGCCCATAGAACATTTGTGTGATTTAAGAATTTTCCAAGAAAGTTGTTCGTCATTACATTGTTTACTTGCTTATTTGTTGAGTTTAAATAGAAATCATTGTTTAGTTTTAGCTACTAGAGTAAGCTAATATCCGTAGGAATTGAAAAGTGATCCATGTGGGAATGATCCTAATTCTTTATGCCACAATTGACGACCTGTATACTTGCAGTAGAATGAGGAATTAGAAATTAAAATTTTGAGTAAAGGTAATTCCTCGACTAGTTATTTTCAAAGTTTAACAAGGATGTTAAAAAAAATTGGAAGAAGAAACAAGGAAAAAAATTGAAGAAACTAAAAAATGTGAAGGAAAAGAAAGTATCCTTTGTCATTATTAATCTTCCCTTGATGCTTTATGAGTTTGTAATGAGCTATATTGCAAAATAGGTAGCTGATGATTGAAAATGACTTCATGTTCATAAGAATATATTTGATGTTTCAGAATATGATTACTTTAATACTATTTTAAAAAGAAGTATTAGGAGTTGTTTTCAGTGGAGAATTGCTAGGGTGTTCTATTAGTTCTAATGATTTTACGTTAAATTCCCAACTACCTTATCTTTACTTTCAGTCCCATTGTAACCCAAAAATTCAAAGTCCATATGATTCATGTTATGCATGTTTTGGGATGATGAAGGATTAGATCCTTTGTAAGCTTATGGCAATGTATTTTTATGGAACGTATTTGAGTGAATTTTGTTGTCTTTATATGGACATTGCACATGTTTGAGAGAAATGAGATTAATCAGTGAAGTCTATCACTTAGGTTGGTTTTGTACTTGGATGCATTTATTGTGGTATTGTATTTTGGTTCTTGGCACTATGATTGTTTTGTGGGAGTTAATAGCACTTCAATATTTCAAGGAAGAGTTGAGTTAGTGATCACAGGTTTCATCTCATTAGCGGAGTTCATATCAACCTTCTTTTAAGGGCTCAAGGTTTTTAATTCCATCTCTAGATCAAGTTTGATGCTTCAGTTGTTGTGTTCTTGATAATGAGCACTTAAATTTCGATTACATGATATGGATGGTTTTATAGTTTTACAGTACGTTTAAGTAAAGGAATGGGTTGATAAATGTATGTAGTTTATGAACTCATTACCATGATTAATATTCAATAATTATTGACCAAGTTGTTTATATCATAAAAGTTAGACAAGTATGTTGAACACATGGTATGTTTTATCTATTATGCTTGGTCAGTTGGAGTTATAAATAACTCATAACTCTCATGTATATAGTTTACAGTTATTGAAGTTGATAAAGTATTCAATCCGTAATATATGCAGTTATTAATATGATTTGCTCATATATGTGCACATTTAAGGATTGCAACATAGATGAGTTCATATAAATATTCAATAAAAGCTTTATAGTGATTGCTTTATTTATAAAGTGTCTTCAAGTTAGAAGTGATTAAATGGACGAAAGTCCTGAACATGCTTCCTTTATGAAGTGGCTTCAATTTAGAAGCATTAAAGTGGGTGTGAGTCCTGTATAAAGTCGGTTTAAGACTATAAAGTGGACTAAATGCGGTTTTGACTTGATTATACTATTCTTGGATCATATGAGTCAAACAACACTACACTTTATCACACTGTGGAATTTGTGTCGATGAAATATTAGTATTTGTAATTATAGATGTCCTACATTAATAAATGATGTGGAGACAACTATAGTTAGATACAAGTACTCTTATTGGACGGAATTCTAGACTGAGATATTTTCTTGTAGTAGTCATTAAAGTTATATTTGATGTGAGAGTCATTTTCTAAAACTATTTTGAAATTAACATGCTTCAAAATAATCAGTATTACCTAAGTGAGAGAATGTTAGAATTATTTCCTAATTTGGGTTTCTACTAATTACTTTTATTTTCTCCAAATGGGTTAAATGAAGACTAGTAAAGTCCACTACAGTATGATCCACTATAGTTGGGGCCTAAATTTGTCTCAATCATCTATTTAGTGTGATATGCAAGGTATAAGGCTTCTTATTAATATTAGGGTTACCTCAATCGAAGGTCCCACTACAGTTATAAAAGGTTTGGTATATCTCTCCCATTGATCAGACTAGCATCATTATTGTTAGGGTGGCTTACCGTATTGAGGCCACCATACAGAAATTGGAGAGAGAAAGGGAGCCACCTATACTATGCATGCGAATTACAACATGTCGATCTAGAATCTCAAGTGTCTCTCAATCTATCTACAGGGAACGGCACGCGTTATGTTATAGCTATAGCTATATTCAAATATCTGATATCGGAATGTAAAAGAATCCTACACAATTGGCTACGGGATGTTCTTAACCCAGTAAATATCACTCATTATGATGTTTTTACTTGTAATATACAATCAATTTATGCACCAATGAACATTTTTATACTAGAGTTCCTTTTTTTTAAAATTAATTCTTTCTGTCATATACTTAATAGCAGGTATGATACCAACAACCGAAATGGAAATTGAATGTTTTATTTTGTCTTGGTTAATTATCGGCAAATGAAATATGCATATGTTTTTTTTGCCTGGAAATTAAGAAATAATGATATTTAGGATCACATGGATGAAATTTTTATAATTGAGAGACTATTTTTAACTGTTTTGAAATATGAGACACTAAAAACTTTTTTTCTAAAATTACGAGGTACCAAACTGATCATTTTTCTTTTTATTTTCCATTTTGCCCTTCATTTGAATACAAAAGGTGGACAACGGATAGACAAAACATGACAGGGTGTACACATATTTATTGGTTGGCATATGACATGGAATTAGAGTATGAAGACATGCAATGCAATGCAATCATTTAAAAATGGTTGTGCGTTATTATCCGGGGGAGAAAAAAAGAAAGGTTGGTGCGCGCATGTCAATCAAATTGAGCAACAAAATTGCAAGTCTCAATGGCAGACCTTTGGCCCCTGTGGTACTTCATTTTTAGTTAGGTAAGGTTGGAATAAGCATTGAAAATTATTGATAAAGTTCACTGCCATTTTTAACAATGATAAACATTTTAGGAGAAATTAAAATAAAATGTGATACTTTTAATGGGGCATGGCATTTTTAATGAAACGGAGGTAGTATTATTTTAGGTATATTCAGGTTCAACCCCCTCAAGAAGAATTTTCTGGTTCCGTCTATGGATACAGCTAAATGGAGCTAAACGGCATACTTCATGTAGATTGGTGACACGTATGATTTTGCATTTGGCTAATTTATTCTGAACCGCATGATTGCTTAGTCGGTTGAGAGTGGAAAAAATTTGAGAGATATATAACTCAGTGAAAGTCTTCCAGATTTGGTGAGTTCAAGGCTGCTTCTCTTTTTTCTTTGGAATCAGAAGTTCTCCTCCTTGTTTTGCCTTCAAAATCACATGGGCCTCCACTGCAGCATTGTTTTTAGTTTTCTTGCAGAATTTGACAGAAACTCAAAGGGTGAACTCAATTATCACACAAATGTACAATATATATATATATATATATATATATATATATATATATATATATACCCAATGTGAAAGAAAATCTGAAATTTACTTTCATTTAACTCATAATCCACCTTGAATTGTTACTGCAATGTGATGAAAAATGAAGCATGCTAACAAGGAACATTGGGAAGCAGTATTATGGGACTTGCGACTTCAAGACCTCTCTCAAGGCTGTATTTGGCCTGCAATAACCCCCATCAAGCACAAGTTTAAGCCGATTTGGAAGTTCAAGGCAATGTCTTGATTTGTTTATTTAAAATAAAAGTTTTCCTCCTTTGTTTTACGACCAAAATCACATGACTCTATTATATTATGTAGAAGTTACTTTGTTTATTTCGTAGAAACTCAAAGGTGAAATCAATTGTCAAGAAATATGACAAAAAAAAAAAAGCCTAACCAATATAAATCATATGTTCTAACTTCTAAGAAAAAAAATTTGAAAGTTACGTAATTTCATATAATTCTTTTTTATTATGAAAAAGATTCATTAAGAGGTTGTTGGAAATTATTTAGTACGATTTGATTTACATTACCGTTCTAATAGCTTGTTAAATGTGCACTAGAAATTACAGATCTGTAATTTAACACATACAATAGATCTGAAATTTTATAAGACATTTTAAAATGGTCTTGTAATAGATAAGTTATTGCCCCTACCTTTTGTGCAATCTTTCAGAGCTGTTCATCAATGGTTCTAAGCTCCAATGATGACAGATCCATTGAAATAGATTCAAAATTCAAAAAAAATTCAGATCTGATAATCAAATCTTAAATAAATTTAGATCTAACAATAAAGTAAGAAAATAAGGGAAAAAAACACACAATCTCCAAAGAAATCCACAGAAGTACAACAAAATTCTCACTAGAAATCCTTAAGAGAAATATAAAAGAAATAAAAAACTCTTACTAAAAAAATATAGGAGAGATTTTATTAGAGAAACAAAACAAAGCCAAACGAAAAGGGAGGCCATGGTGTGATCTCCCTCCCGGGAATAAGACCATGGCCGGTGACTTGTTATTCCATTGTGAAACTAAATGGATCATGCTAGCATGTAGTGCAATATATCATGGGGCTTGCACCTTCCAGGCTTCTCTCAAAGCTATATTTGTCTTGCCATATCCCCCGTCAAGCGCAAGGTTGAGCCCACTCACATACTTAGATTCATCACTTGCTAGATACAGCACTGCCTGTGCTACATCCTCAACCTCAAAAACTGCATGCTTCAAATTCGCTGCCTTATAAAACCATCCCTCTGCCGTCTCCTTGTCCACATTTCCAAATTCCCTCGTCAGCAATGGAGTTGGCAGGGCAAACGGAGAAGCACAATTGACTCTAATCCCATGTTGGCCTAATTCCACGCACAAGCTCTCACAAAGCCCTAAAATGGCTTTCTTAGTCGTGGCGTATACATGTGTTACATCTCCGGCTGTTGCTGCACTAGAAGTGAAAATGATGCTCCCTTTCTTAGCAGGGATCATGACTTTTGCTGCATGTTTGGCACACAAGAACGCACCGAAGACATTAACGTCGAAAACCCTTCTGTAAACATCGTAGCCAACATCCAAGACGCTCTTAGAATTGTCAATGATGCCTGCGTTGCTGAACATTATATCAAGCTTCCCATGTTTGGCTATGGCCGTCTCCACTGCATTTTGGACATCAGGTTCCTTGCTAACATCACAATGGACGAAAGAAACATCTCCCTTACAGCCAAGTTCTTCGCACAAGGCGCGGCCGAGTTCATCTTGGATATCAGCAATGATAACTTTTGCACCATGATGGACAAATAGCCTTGCGGTGCTTTCACCAATGCCGCTGGCTCCACCAGTGACGATAGCAACCTTGCCTTCTAGTCTTCTGGTGCTCGCAGAAGCCATTGAAGAAGAGTCTCCGATTTCACTTTGCTATACTTCAAATAGCCCTATGAAAATGCCAAGGGATACACGATGAGATCTGTTTTATAGCAACCAGATTTTTTTTTTCCCCACTGAAAGATAATTAAAGAATTCAATTCCTTAGTGGTTATTGATGGGGTGTTAATATTTAAATGGACCATTCACAGAAAACAAGCAGGCCTTGGATCAATTGACTTGAAGATGGCCACTAACAAAATGTCAAGGGGTACACAATGACGTCTGTTTTGTACCGACCAGATCTGTTTTTTCCGCTGAACGATAATTAAATAATGTAATTCTTTATTAGTTATTGATAGGGTGTTAATTATTTAAATGGAACATTCACATCAAACAAGGTGGCCTTGGATCAGTTGACTTGAAGATGGCCACTAACAAAATGCCAAGGGATACCCGATGACATCTGTTTTGTACCGACCAGATCTGTTTTTCCGCCGAAAGATAATAAAGAATTTAATTCCTTATTAGTTATTGATGGGTGGTAATACTTAATATTTAAATGGAACATTCACATCAAACAAGGAGGCGTTGGATCAGTTGATTTGAAGATGGCCAAATGGCCAAGCCCATCTCCGTTAAATGTCTAAAGTATGAATATACAAGTTTGTAGGCATGCATACGGGGACTTCCTTAGTTTGCTATGATTTTAAAAAAGAAACGATGAAAGTTGTATTTATAGAATTATCCATGTTCAAACCTGAAGCTGGATAACAAGAAGCTCCTGATGCTTTGGGTGACCAATCACAACGACGTCTTCAAATTTGCAGTAACTATCAAAGAACCCCACGAGATCAGTAAAGATCTTAGTGAAAATCTTCAAAAATGGTAAGAGGATAAGAAAATCGAGAAGATTATTAAAATGGAAAAAGAAAGAAGGAATTCACTACAGTTGCAAATGAAGTGCAGCGGCAGTAGTAGCTGTAAAGGAAAAGTAAAGGAGGAAGCGGCAGAGAGGACAGCAAGAACAGGAAAAGGAAAGAGGAGAATGTGCGAGAAAGAGCTTAGAAATATTTTTCAAGTACAAGAACAGGAGATAAGAGATTTTTTTGGCTGTGCGTCTGAGAGACTGAGGTTCCTAAATTGCCCCTCATTATCTGTTAAATTGGAAGAGTGATGATGTTTAAGCGGTGACGCCACGGTAGAGGGACTTAATTGGACCCAAAATTTTAGTTAAAAACTAAACTGGCCAAGGATAATGTGAGAATTAAAACAGCTCAAGTATAGAAGTTTTAGATATTTTCCCTTTCCACAGTTATAGTAGCATGTTCATAAATCATAAGTGGCTGGGATGCAACGTCAATTTCAGCAATTCTGCTGGCATTCTATACACTGCCAGGTATTTTATCATTACTGTTGTCTTCGGGGGACTGGCATGGGAAGGCCATGTATAATATGGAATCAAATCTCGAAAGAATAAATTTCACGAACCAATTTCTGAAGACAAATCAACGATCCATGAAAATGAAAGAGAACTCTCTAATTTACTGGAAAACCTAACAAAGTTTGATAAAAATTGATGAATGAATAAGAAAGATCTAAAGTTACCTAGTTAGAGATTACAAAGTTTATCAGGCAAAAGAAAAGAAAAAACCAAAAAATGACGTATCTCAGCCCACGAAAACCGGAGCAAAAACCGGTACTGTGCCGGCACCAGTGGTTGCATAGCTCCTAAACCCAACAGAAATCAGATGAAGTCCGGTGACACATCCCGGCTCATAGCTTTTCAACCCAACAGAAATTGATGAAGTCCGGCGACACATCCCGGCTAAGTCCAGTGCCGGATGTTGTCTCCCCCACTTCATTCTGTATCAGTGTAGTATCCTTAATTTTTTGGTTTTGGCCGCAAGTGCCCTCGTATGTTCATTCTGCTGCAAGTTGAAGTTGAAGTGAACTGAAGTTTTGAAAATATGTTCACATGTATGATCCTGTGGTCTCTGAAAACTAGGGGTAAAAAATTGATCAGCTGTGGAGATTATTGAATTTCTCTTGAGAAATTAATTTTTATATAGTTATATTTTGGGCCAAATGCCGAAGCAAATATATATATATATATATATATATATATATATATATATATATATATATATATATGTAGCTCTATTGGAGGATGGAATTATTTTTACCAGACCCAAAAATTCGAATATTCTTGTTCTGCCCCATATATTCCGTCTGTAAAGGTCAAGAGCGTGATGAGTTAGTCAGCACTTTTTATTAGTGATAAATACAGTAATCACATGGTGTGTTGGTAAAAAAATTTTCGATCCATCACAAACCTAACTAGGGTAGGCTCAGAGGTAGTTCTCTTTACTCTTTAGTGCCACTTGCTCCTCATTCAATACGTATGTAACTATGTATACACACGGAGCGGTAATACTGGTAAATGCACTGATGGAGTTTCGGTTTAGTTGATAGAGCAAATGTGATCCTTACTGTTAAACGAGAAGTAATATAATTATGAAGCATGTACAAAGAAAGGATCCCGAGCAACCAGTGACGGACGTAGAATTTTGGTACAAGGACGACCATTCAGACATATTAGTACCAATGACAAACAAATTAACAATCATTATAAACTTTTAAATCAAAAAATTTAGAATAAGAATTGTTGTCTAGATAAATTAAGATCCATGTTACAATTAGAAGAAATTGTAAAACACTGAAAAGAACGGGGGGAAAGAAACAAAGTTAACTTGAAACAATGGAGTTGGGGAAAAAGTCGATCCTTGAAATAAGTTGAATGGAGCTAGGTAAGATTGATACTTAATTAGAGTAGACACTTTTGATGTTTATTTGTTGCTAATAATCCTACCAACTTTTTTTTTTCCCATTCAAGTCAATTTAGTATGAACAAAATTCTACTAATGATCAAATTTCATTGTTCGTATTTTTTTTCCTATCTGTATAATATTTCTTTAGTTGCTATTTCAAAATTATGCTTATTATATCTAAAAAAAATAAAAACTATCTAAATTATGCTTATTATATCTAAAAAAAATAAAAACTAGTGTTCTCTTAGGTACTATTTAAAAGTTAATACTGAATATTAAACGTATGCTAACACCAACTGATGCAATGGCATTCCAACTAAAGGAAATAAGGAGTTGGATTTGTATGGCGCACTCTTAGTGAGATAAATTGAAAAAAATCATTTGTTACTATTTCAAACATATCAAAATTAAAGTTGTGCTAATTGCATATTAATATATATGTGTGTGTGTGTGTATATATATATATCAAAATAAAAGTTGCACAAATTGCATATTAATATGAAGAAACTAAGCATTGGATTGCTATAATGTACTTATATAAAAAGAGAGTAGAGGGCCAAAAATTTAATGATAAATATGTTGACGGCCAAAGAAATAGAATTTGATTTAAAATTTAATAGTTTATATGTAGAATTTAGGAAACTCTCTTTTTGTGGCGTGATTTCATTCTTTTACTTTTTTTTTTTTTGGCCGAAACTTATGATTTGGCTTCTTCTAAGTCAGGAGCTTCTTCTTTTTTTTTTTTGGGTGCAAGTCTCGAGATTGATGCAAATTAAGACTGAAAACTGAAATCAGAACCGAAACTTATGATATGACTTCTTCTAAGTCAGGATTTTTTTTTTTTTTTTTGGGTGCAAGTCTCGAGATTGATGCAATTTAAGACTGAAAACTGAAATCAGAAAAAGTTTATGGAAGTATCTATAGTTTTCTTAAACATCCATTGTCAAAATGGTACACCAGCTAGAAACGTTTTGGGCATTAATGTATGATTTTATCTTTTGTTTCCTCATCCTGAACAACTTTCTAGTTTCTTTCTTTTCCAATTTTCATTGCCATCTTGATTTTTCAAGTTCATCTTCTCGACTTCTTTCTATTTTCAATTTATAGAGCCCCATGTGATATTTGCTGTCCAAGATTAAGTTTACCGAGCATGTAAATTATGGAACCACCCATCACCGCCACCAAAGTTTGGAATTCCTGTCTTACCCTATTTATCCCGGCTTATCAACTGAGGAAGGAGTAGAAAAAAAATTTTATGTGGGTTTTGTCCGGAATCCGGAATCAATTGTTGGTTTTTTGACCAATATGATATCGTCAATTGGATAAATACAAGTCCTATGATCTTATTTATATTGTAATTGACATGAAATTAATAGATTTTTTATCTTATTTGGAGTGTTTGATTGGCTAATGACCTATTACTAGATTTGTCAAGTAATTTCATCGCACCTACATAATTTTTTTTTTCTAAGGAATGAACTATTATTTAGATTATTTAGGAGGCAGTTGAGTTTGTAAATCACAAATTATTATAGTATTTAAAATATATTTTAATAATTAATAAATTTAAAATTTAAATAAATTTTAAATGATCCAAACAACGAGAACAATTTGGACGAAATTCAAATCTTCTATCAAATTTCTGAATTTAAATGAAGCCTAAAATTATCCCTTTCTAGCTAACAGAGGCCATGTGATCCATAATATGCCGCCATACTTTAAGTACAATTTATAATAAATCCATCTGTGAACAATACTTTGGGAAGGAAGCATCCCCTAGTAGCTGCAAAGTGCAAATATTCAATTTTATAATTAACCCAGATGTGAACAAAGGAAGCATCCCCAAAGTTTATGTCAATTAAATAATAAATCCAGCTGTGAAGAAATTGCGTTGCAATTGATCTGTACCGACATAAAATTTTTTCAAGGAGTGAACGGTCGTAGTCATTCATTCAAAAGATTGCCCGGCGGTCTCTAAAATTATCCCTATTTCTAACTAACTCATAGGGGCCATGTGATCCGAAATGCCAGGCTTTAAGTAAGAATTTTATAATATAGCCAGCGTGACCAAAGGACGCATCCCCACTAGTACCTGCAAATTATTCAATTTTATAATAAATCTAGCTGTAAACAAAGAAAAGGAAGCATTCCCACAAGTACTAGCGCTGGTAATCTTAGACACGACATAGCAACATGACTTGAATATGATCTAAAATTAACAGATTTGAATACGACATAAATTTTAGTGGATTATGATTGAGTCAACTTGTTAATGGCACAAATGCAAGTGGGTTGGATTGAGTTAACTCATTGGTTAACACAATCCCAATAAAGTGCTTACTTTATAATAATAATAAAATACTACAGAGGCCATTTTGAATATTTAGTAAAAACTAACAACAATCAAATTAAGTTTGAAGATTTCAATTAGAAGTTTTAAAAACTCACAAGTTTTATATTTTATCATATAAGAAACTATCTAATTGTGTTTCTAAAAGGTTGGTTGGATCATATTTTTGAGAGAATTTTTAGAAAAAAATTAACACTTTTTAGAATGCGACGTATATGATATAATAGGTGATTAAAAACTGTGAAAAAGGAATATTCATAGAAAATGGAGAAATTTTTCAAAAAGATAGCAATCTAAATAAGGACGAATTTTTAACTTATAATGTGTTTGGAAAGCTTCATTATCCATTACTTTTTTTAATGTTTTGAAAACTTTAAATGTTGTGTTGGCTATGTATTTCAAAAAAAATTATATATTTTAACAACAGCAATATTGAATCAAGTGCGTGATCAAAACAGGGTTAAAATAAGTGATTGAAATGTTAGACTATTTCTAGCATGGATCAATAGGCTAATTTGGTAAAATAGGCATCATATCAAAACTATTTTAATAGCATAAAGTGTTTAACGGGGTTATTGGGTTGGGTTGGATCTATCCATTAGTAGAAAAGCAATAATACAACATGGCACAAAAATTTAATGGATTGGATTAAGGTTGAAATTTTCTAACACAAATAATGATAGAGTTTAAGGTGTTGGATTAGGTTAAGATTTTCTGACACCTAATTTGATAAAAGGAAAATGCCAATTTCATACCTAGACTTTATTTTCTATCAATTTCATACCTAATTAATAATTTTCTCCACTTTAATACCTAAACTTATATTTCGGTTCCAATTGAGGATCTCCAAGGCGGCGCCACCGTGGAAATTCAATTAAGCTCCTCATTGAGCACCTAAACAGGGTAATATGAGTACTTTCGGCCCGGGTTTGGAATAAAAGAAGCGAGGCGATGAAAGAATCCAATTCCAACCCTAGGCTTCATCTGAAAAAGTGATTTCCACCAACTATCCCAAACCTGCTTACAAAAAAAAAATGCAATTAGATGCATCCAAGAAGGAATTGGGAGAAGTATCCATCGCGATCGCTTGCTTCCTTGAGAGTGGTGTTCCTCTGTGAAGGAAACAAAAGGCCTAGTCAAGGACTTCACCTGCCACCGCCTCATTTAACAATCCTTCAACTATTGGGTTGCAATCCTTTGAACTCAAACATCAAGATGATATGAGATTTGCTCTCCAACTCAAGAGACGGCGCTTATTGGCACGTTTTTGAATATTCAACAGCAGCAATAAATGATGGAAAATGGGTTTTTGGGAAAAACTGCAAACCTTCATCATCAAGGCTTGTTTCAAATAAGAAGCTCAAAGTACTTGGCTGCTGCTCGTGAGCCAACAATGAGTTCTAATCTCAAAAAAAGCAACCGACCTTTGTCAAAGTTAAAGCTTCACAAAACCACCAATGGTAGGATCAAGATAATGCAAGCAATCCCTTCTTCAAAATGCAA